>MRSW03000161.1:0-23639 GCA_001923025.3 Taenia multiceps | reverse complement strand
GACAACAATGCACCACATGTCAGAGTCACTCACTTGTCTACCTGTCAAGCTGTCACCTGTCACTGACAGGTTGTCAAGCCTTGTCACGCCTTACTCACTGACTGACTTGACAGGTGCAACAATGCCCACATGTCAGAGTGTCACTCACCTGTCTACCTGTCAAGCTGTCACCTGTCAAGCTGACAGGTTTTCAAGCCTTGTCACGCCTCACGACTGACTTGACAGGTGACAACAATGCACCACATGTCAAGTGTCACTCACTTGTCTACCTGTCAAGCTGTCACCTGTCAAGCTGACAGGTTGTCAAGCCTTGTCACGCCTTACTCACTGACTGACTTGACAGGTGACAACAATGCACCACATGTCAGAGTGTCACTCACTTGTCTACCTGTCAAGCTGTCACCTGTCAAGCTGACAGGTTGTCAAGCCTTGTCACGCCCTCACTGACTGACTTGACAGGTGACAACAATGCACCACATGTCAGAGTGTCACTCACTTGTCTACCTGTCAGCTGTCACCTGTCAAGCTGACATTTGTCAAGCCTTGTCCACGCCTTACTCACTGACTGACTTGACAGGTGACAACACAATGCACCACATGTCAGAGTGTCACTCACGTCTACCTGTCAAGCTGTCACCTGTCAAGCTGACATTTGTCAAGCCTTGTCACGCCTTACTCACTGACTGACTTGACAGGTGACAACAATGCACCACATGTCAGAGTGTCACTCACTCACTTGTCTACCTGTCAAGCTGTCACCTGTCAAGCTGACAGGTTTCAAGCCTTGTCACGCCTTACTCACTGACTGACTTGACAGTGACAACAATGCACCACATGTCAGAGTGTCACTCACTTGTCTACCTGTCAAGCTGTCACCTGTCAAGCTGACAGGTTGTCAAGCCTTGTCACGCCTTACTCACTGACTGACTTGACAGGTGACAACAATGCACCACATGTCAGAGTGTCACTCACTTGTCTACCTGTCAAGCTGTCACCTGTCAAGCTGACAGGTTGTCAAGCCTTGTCACGCCTTACTCACTGACTGACTTGACAGGTGACAACAATGCACCACATGTCAGAGTGTCACCACTTGTCTACCTTCAAGCTGTCACCTGTCAAGCTGACAGGTTGTCAAGCCTTGTCACGCCTTACTCACTGACTGACTTGACAGGTGACAACAATGCACCACATGTCAGAGTGTCACTCACTTGTCTACCTGTCAAGCTGTCACCTGTCAAGCTGACAGGTTTCAAGCCTTGTCACGCCTTACTCACTGACTGACTTGACAGGTGACAACAATGCACCACATGTCAGAGTGTCACTCACTTGTCTACCTGTCAAGCTGTCACCTGTCAAGCTGACAGGTTGTCAAGCCTTGTCACGCCTTACTCACTGACTGACTTGACAGGTGACAACAATGCACCACATGTCAGAGTGTCACTCACTTGTCTACCTGTCAAGCTGTCACCTGTCAAGCTGACAGGTTGTCAAGCCTTGTCACGCCTTACTCACTGACTGACTTGACAGGTGACAACAATGCACCACATGTCAAGTGTCACTCACTTGTCTACCTGTCAAGCTGTCACCTGTCAAGCTGACAGGTTGTCAAGCCTTGTCACGCCTTACTCACTGACTGACTTGACAGGTGACAACAATGCACCACATGTCAGAGTGTCACTCACTTGTCTACCGTCAAGCTGTCACCTGTCAAGCTGACAGGTTGTCAAGCCTTGTCACGCCTTACTCACTGACTGACTTGACAGGTGACAACAATGCACCACATGTCAGAGTGTCACTCACTTGTCTACCTGTCAAGCTGTCACCTGTCAAGCTGACAGGTTGTCAAGCCTTGTCACGCCTTACTCACTGACTGACTTGACAGGTGACAACAATGCACCACATGTCAGAGTGTCACTCACTTGTCTACCTGTCAAGCTGTCACCTGTCAAGCTGACAGGTTGTCAAGCCTTGTCACGCCTCACTGACTGACTTGACAGGTGACAACAATGCACCACATGTCAGAGTGTCACTCACTTGTCTACCTGTCAAGCTGTCACCTGTCAAGCTGACATTTTGTCAAGCCTTGTCACGCCTTACTCACTGACTGACTTGACAGGTGACAACAATGCACCACATGTCAGAGTGTCACTCACTTGTCTACCTGTCAAGCTGTCACCTGTCAAGCTGACAGGTTGTCAAGCCTTGTCACGCCTTACTCACTGACTGACTTGACAGGTGACAACAATGCACCACATGTCAGAGTGTCACTCACTTGTCTACCTGTCAAGCTGTCACCTGTCAAGCTGACAGGTTGTCAAGCCTTGTCACGCCTTACTCACTCACTGACTGACTTGACAGGTGACAACAATGCACCACATGTCAGAGTGTCACTCACTTGTCTACCTGTCAAGCTGTCACCTGTCAAGCTGACAGGTTGTCAAGCCTTGTCACGCCTTACTCACTGACTGACTTGACAGGTGACAACAATGCACCACATGTCAGAGTGTCACTCACTTGTCTACCTGTCAAGCTGTCACCTGTCAAGCTGACAGGTTGTCAAGCCTTGTCACGCCTTACTCTGACTGACTTGACAGGTGACAACAATGCACCACATGTCAGAGTGTCACTCACTTGTCTACCTGTCAAGCTGTCACCTGTCAAGCTGACAGGTTGTCAAGCCTTGTCACGCCTTACTCACTGACTGACTTGACAGGTGACAACAATGCACCACATGTCAGAGTGTCACTCACTTGTCTACCTGTCAAGCTGTCACCTGTCAAGCTGACAGGTTGTCAAGCCTTGTCACGCCTTACTCACTGACTGACTTGACAGGTGACAACAATGCACCACATGTCAGAGTGTCACTCACTTGTCTACCTGTCAAGCTGTCACCTGTCAAGCTGACAGGTTGTCAAGCCTTGTCACGCCTTACTCACTGACTGACTTGACAGGTGACAACAATGCACCACATGTCAGAGTGTCACTCACTTGTCTACCTGTCAAGCTGTCACCTGTCAAGCTGACAGGTTTCAAGCCTTGTCACGCCTCACTGACTGACTTGACAGGTGACAACAATGCACCACATGTCAGAGTGTCACTCACTTGTCTACCTGTCAAGCTGTCACCTGTCAAGCTGACAGGTTGTCAAGCCTTGTCACGCCTTACTCACTGACTGACTTGACAGGTGACAACAATGCACCACATGTCAGAGTGTCACTCACTTGTCTACCTGTCAAGCTGTCACCTGTCAAGCTGACAGGTTGTCAAGCCTTGTCACGCCTTACTCACTGACTGACTTGACAGGTGACAACAATGCACCACATGTCAGAGTGTCACTCACTTGTCTACCTGTCAAGCTGTCACCTGTCAAGCTGACAGGTTGTCAAGCCTTGTCACGCCTTACTCACTGACTGACTTGACAGGTGACAACAATGCACCACATGTCAGAGTGTCACTCTCTTGTCTACCTGTCAAGCTGTCACCTGTCAAGCTGACAGGTTGTCAAGCCTTGTCACGCCTCACTGACTGACTTGACAGGTGACAACAATGCACCACATGTCAGAGTGTCACTCACTTGTCTACCTGTCAAGCTGTCACCTGTCAAGCTGACAGGTTTCAAGCCTTGTCACGCCTTACTCACTGACTGACTTGACAGGTGACAACAATGCACCACATGTCAGAGTGTCACTCACTTGTCTACCTGTCAAGCTGTCACCTGTCAAGCTGACAGGTTGTCAAGCCTTGTCACGCCTTACTCACTGACTGACTTGACAGGTGACAACAATGCACCACATGTCAGAGTGTCACTCACTTGTCTACCTGTCAAGCTGTCACCTGTCAAGCTGACAGGTTGTCAAGCCTTGTCACGCCTTACTCACTGACTGACTTGACAGGTGACAACAATGCACCACATGTCAGAGTGTCACTCACTTGTCTACCTGTCAAGCTGTCACCTGTCAAGCTGACAGGTTGTCAAGCCTTGTCACGCCTTACTCACTGACTGACTTGACAGGTGACAACAATGCACCACATGTCAGAGTGTCACTCACTTGTCTACCTGTCAAGCTGTCACCTGTCAAGCTGACAGGTTGTCAAGCCTTGTCACGCCTTACTCACTGACTGACTTGACAGGTGACAACAATGCACCACATGTCAGAGTGTCACTCACTTGTCTACCTGTCAAGCTGTCACCTGTCAAGCTGACAGGTTGTCAAGCCTTGTCACGCACTCACTGACTGACTTGACAGGTGACAACAATGCACCACATGTCAGAGTGTCACTCACTTGTCTACCTGTCAAGCTGTCACCTGTCAAGCTGACAGGTTGTCAAGCCTTGTCACGCCTTACTCACTGACTGACTTGACAGGTGACAACAATGCACCACATGTCAGAGTGTCACTCACTTGTCTACCTGTCAAGCTGTCACCTGTCAAGCTGACAGGTTGTCAAGCCTTGTCACGCCTTACTCACTGACTGACTTGACAGGTGACAACAATGCACCACATGTCAGAGTGTCACTCACTTGTCTACCTGTCAAGCTGTCACCTGTCAAGCTGACAGGTTGTCAAGCCTTGTCACGCCTTACTCACTGACTGACTTGACAGGTGACAACAATGCACCACATGTCAGAGTGTCACTCACTTGTCTACCTTTGTCAAGCTGTCACCTGTCAAGCTGACAGGTTGTCAAGCCTTGTCACGCCTCACTGACTGACTTGACAGGTGACAACAATGCACCACATGTCAGAGTGTCACTCACTTGTCTACCTGTCAAGCTGTCACCTGTCAAGCTGACAGGTTGTCAAGCCTTGTCACGCCTTACTCACTGACTGACTTGACAGGTGACAACAATGCACCACATGTCAGAGTGTCACTCACTTGTCTACCTGTCAAGCTGTCACCTGTCAAGCTGACATTTTGTCAAGCCTTGTCACGCCTTACTCACTGACTGACTTGACAGGTGACAACAATGCACCACATGTCAGAGTGTCACTCACTTGTCTACCTGTCAAGCTGTCACCTGTCAAGCTGACAGGTTGTCAAGCCTTGTCACGCCTTACTCACTGACTGACTTGACAGGTGACAACAATGCACCACATGTCAGAGTGTCACTCACTTGTCTACCTGTCAAGCTGTCACCTGTCAAGCTGACAGGTTGTCAAGCCTTGTCACGCCTTACTCACTGACTGACTTGACAGGTGACAACAATGCACCACATGTCAGAGTGTCACTCACTTGTCTACCTGTCAAGCTGTCACCTGTCAAGCTGACAGGTTGTCAAGCCTTGTCACGCCTTACTCACTGACTGACTTGACAGGTGACAACATGCACCACATGTCAGAGTGTCACTCACTTGTCTACCTGTCAAGCTGTCACCTGTCAAGCTGACAGGTTGTCAAGCCTTGTCACGCCTTACTCACTGACTGACTTGACAGGTGACAACAATGCACCACATGTCAGAGTGTCACTCACTTGTCTACCTGTCAAGCTGTCACCTGTCAAGCTGACAGGTTGTCAAGCCTTGTCACGCCTTACTCACTGACTGACTTGACAGGTGACAACAATGCACCACATGTCAGAGTGTCACTCACTTGTCTACCTGTCAAGCTGTCACCTGTCAAGCTGACAGGTTGTCAAGCCTTGTCACGCCTTACTCACTGACTGACTTGACAGGTGACAACAATGCACCACATGTCAGAGTGTCACTCACTTGTCTACCTGTCAAGCTGTCACCTGTCAAGCTGACAGGTTTGTCAAGCCTTGTCACGCCTCTCACTGACTGACTTGACAGGTGACAACAATGCACCACATGTCAGAGTGTCACTCACTTGTCTACCTGTCAAGCTGTCACCTGTCAAGCTGACAGGTTGTCAAGCCTTGTCACGCCTTACTCACTGACTGACTTGACAGGTGACAACAATGCACCACATGTCAGAGTGTCACTCACTTGTCTACCTGTCAAGCTGTCACCTGTCAAGCTGACAGGTTGTCAAGCCTTGTCACGCCTTACTCACTGACTGACTTGACAGGTGACAACAATGCACCACATGTCAGAGTGTCACTCACTTGTCTACCTGTCAAGCTGTCACCTGTCAAGCTGACAGTTGTCAAGCCTTGTCACGCCTTACTCACTGACTGACTTGACAGGTGACAACAATGCACCACATGTCAGAGTGTCACTCACTTGTCTACCTGTCAAGCTGTCACCTGTCAAGCTGACAGGTTGTCAAGCCTTGTCACGCCTCACTGACTGACTTGACAGGTGACAACAATGCACCACATGTCAGAGTGTCACTCACTTGTCTACCTGTCAAGCTGTCACCTGTCAAGCTGACAGGTTGTCAAGCCTTGTCACGCCTTACTCACTGACTTGACAGGTGACAACAATGCACCACATGTCAGAGTGTCACTCACTTGTCTACCTGTCAAGCTGTCACCTGTCAAGCTGACAGGTTGTCAAGCCTTGTCACGCCTTACTCACTGACTGACTTGACAGGTGACAACAATGCACCACATGTCAGAGTGTCACTCACTTGTCTACCTGTCAAGCTGTCACCTGTCAAGCTGACAGGTTGTCAAGCCTTGTCACGCCTTACTCACTGACTGACTTGACAGGTGACAACAATGCACCACATGTCAGAGTGTCACTCACTTGTCTACCTGTCAAGCTGTCACCTGTCAAGCTGACAGGTTGTCAAGCCTTGTCACGCCTTACACTGACTGACTTGACAGGTGACAACAATGCACCACATGTTGTCTACCTCTCAAGCTGTCACCTGTCAAGCTGACAGGTTTGTCAAGCCTTGTCACGCCTCACTGACTGACTTGACAGGTGACAACTATGCACCACATGTCAGAGTGTCACTCACTTGTCTACCTCTCAAGCTGTCACCTGTCAAGCTGACAGGTTGTCAAGCCTTGTCACGCCTCACTGACTGACTTGACAGGTGACAACAATGCACCACATGTCAGAGTGTCACTCACTTGTCTACCTCTCAAGCTGTCACCTGTCAAGCTGACAGTTGTCAAGCCTTGTCACGCCTCACTGACTGACTTGACAGGTGACAACAATGCACCACATGTCAGAGTGTCACTCACTTGTCTACCTCTCAAGCTGTCACCTGTCAAGCTGACAGGTTGTCAAGCCTTGTCACGCCTCACTGACTGACTTGACAGGTGACAACTATGCACCACATGTCAGAGTGTCACTCACTTGTCTACCTCTCAAGCTGTCACCTGTCAAGCTGACAGGTTGTCAAGCCTTGTCACGCCTCACTGACTGACTTGACAGGTGACAACTATGCACCACATGTCAGAGTGTCACTCACTTGTCTACCTCTCAAGCTGTCACCTGTCAAGCTGACAGGTTGTCAAGCCTTGTCACGCCTCACTGACTGACTTGACAGGTGACAACTATGCACCACATGTCAGAGTGTCACTCACTTGTCTACCTCTCAAGCTGTCACCTGTCAAGCTGACAGGTTGTCAAGCCTTGTCACGCCTCACTGACTGACTTGACAGGTGACAACTATGCACCACATGTCAGAGTGTCACTCACTTGTCTACCTCTCAAGCTGTCACCTGTCAAGCTGACAGGTTGTCAAGCCTTGTCACGCCTCACTGACTGACTTGACAGGTGACAACTATGCACCACATGTCAGAGTGTCACTCACTTGTCTACCTCTAAGCTGTCACCTGTCAAGCTGACAGGTTGTCAAGCCTTGTCACGCCTCACTGACTGACTTGACAGGTGACAACTATGCACCACATGTCAGAGTGTCACTCACTTGTCTACCTCTCAAGCTGTCACCTGTCAAGCTGTCAGGTTGTCAAGCCTTGTCACGCCTCACTGACTGACTTGACAGGTGACAACTATGCACCACATGTCAGAGTGTCACTCACTTGTCTACCTCTCAAGCTGTCACCTGTCAAGCTGACAGGTTGTCAAGCCTTGTCACGCCTCACTGACTGACTTGACAGGTGACAACTATGCACCACATGTCAGAGTGTCACTCACTTGTCTACCTCTCAAGCTGTCACCTGTCAAGCTGACAGGTTGTCAAGCCTTGTCACGCCTCACTGACTGACTTGACAGGTGACAACAATGCACCACATGTCAGAGTGTCACTCACTTGTCTACCTCTCAAGCTGTCACCTGTCAAGCTGACAGGTTGTCAAGCCTTGTCACGCCTCACTGACTGACTTGACAGGTGACAACTATGCACCACATGTCAGAGTGTCACTCACTTGTCTACCTCTCAAGCTGTCACCTGTCAAGCTGACAGGTTGTCAAGCCTTGTCACGCCTCACTGACTGACTTGACAGGTGACAACTATGCACCACATGTCAGAGTGTCACTCACTTGTCTACCTCTCAAGCTGTCACCTGTCAAGCTGACAGGTTGTCAAGCCTTGTCACGCCTCACTGACTGACTTGACAGGTGACAACAATGCACCACATGTCAGAGTGTCACTCACTTGTCTACCTCTCAAGCTGACAGGTTGTCAAGCCTTGTCACGCCTCACTGACTGACTTGACAGGTGACAACTATGCACCACATGTCAGAGTGTCACTCACTTGTCTACCTCTCAAGCTGTCACCTGTCAAGCTGACAGGTTGTCAAGCCTTGTCACGCCTCACTGACTGACTTGACAGGTGACAACTATGCACCACATGTCAGAGTGTCACTCACTTGTCTACCTCTCAAGCTGTCACCTGTCAAGCTGACAGGTTGTCAAGCCTTGTCACGCCTCACTGACTGACTTGACAGGTGACAACTATGCACCACATGTCAGAGTGTCACTCACTTGTCTACCTCTCAAGCTGTCACCTGTCAAGCTGACAGGTTGTCAAGCCTTGTCACGCCTCACTGACTGACTTGACAGGTGACAACTATGCACCACATGTCAGAGTGTCACTCACTTGTCTACCTCTCAAGCTGTCACCTGTCAAGCTGACAGGTTGTCAAGCCTTGTCACGCCTCACTGACTGACTTGACAGGTGACAACAATGCACCACATGTCAGAGTGTCACTCACTTGTCTACCTCTCAAGCTGTCACCTGTCAAGCTGACAGGTTGTCAAGCCTTGTCACGCCTCACTGACTGACTTGACAGGTGACAACTATGCACCACATGTCAGAGTGTCACTCACTTGTCTACCTCTCAAGCTGTCACCTGTCAAGCTGACAGGTTGTCAAGCCTTGTCACGCCTCACTGACTGACTTGACAGGTGACAATGCACCACATGTCAGAGTGTCACTCACTTGTCTACCTCTCAAGCTGTCACCTGTCAAGCTGACAGGTTGTCAAGCCTTGTCACGCCTCACTGACTGACTTGACAGGTGACAACTATGCACCACATGTCAGAGTGTCACTCACTTGTCTACCTCTCAAGCTGTCACCTGTCAAGCTGACAGGTTGTCAAGCCTTGTCACGCCTCACTGACTGACTTGACAGGTGACAACTATGCACCACATGTCAGAGTGTCACTCACTTGTCTACCTCTCAAGCTGTCACCTGTCAAGCTGACAGGTTGTCAAGCCTTGTCACGCCTCACTGACTGACTTGACAGGTGACAACTATGCACCACATGTCAGAGTGTCACTCACTTGTCTACCTCTCAAGCTGACAGGTTGTCAAGCCTTGTCACGCCTCACTGACTGACTTGACAGGTGACAATATGCACCACATGTCAGAGTGTCACTCACTTGTCTACCTCTCAAGCTGTCACCTGTCAAGCTGACAGGTTGTCAAGCCTTGTCACGCCTCACTGACTGACTTGACAGGTGACAACTATGCACCACATGTCAGAGTGTCACTCACTTGTCTACCTCTCAAGCTGTCACCTGTCAAGCTGACAGGTTGTCAAGCCTTGTCACGCCTCACTGACTGACTTGACAGGTGACAACAATGCACCACATGTCAGAGTGTCACTCACTTGTCTACCTCTCAAGCTGTCACCTGTCAAGCTGACAGGTTGTCAAGCCTTGTCACGCCTCACTGACTGACTTGACAGGTGACAACTATGCACCACATGTCAGAGTGTCACTCACTTGTCTACCTCTCAAGCTGTCACCTGTCAAGCTGACAGGTTGTCAAGCCTTGTCACGCCTCACTGACTGACTTGACAGGTGACAACTATGCACCACATGTCAGAGTGTCACTCACTTGTCTACCTCTCAAGCTGTCACCTGTCAAGCTGACAGGTTGTCAAGCCTTGTCACGCCTCACTGACTGACTTGACAGGTGACAACAATGCACCACATGTCAGAGTGTCACTCACTTGTCTACCTCTCAAGCTGTCACCTGTCAAGCTGACAGGTTGTCAAGCCTTGTCACGCCTCACTGACTGACTTGACAGGTGACAACTATGCACCACATGTCAGAGTGTCACTCACTTGTCTACCTCTCAAGCTGTCACCTGTCAAGCTGACAGGTTGTCAAGCCTTGTCACGCCTCACTGACTGACTTGACAGGTGACAACTATGCACCACATGTCAGAGTGTCACTCACTTGTCTACCTCTCAAGCTGTCACCTGTCAAGCTGACAGGTTGTCAAGCCTTGTCACGCCTCACTGACTGACTTGACAGGTGACAACTATGCACCACATGTCAGAGTGTCACTCACTTGTCTACCTCTCAAGCTGTCACCTGTCAAGCTGACAGGTTGTCAAGCCTTGTCACGCCTCACTGACTGACTTGACAGGTGACAACTATGCACCACATGTCAGAGTGTCACTCACTTGTCTACCTCTCAAGCTGTCACCTGTCAAGCTGACAGGTTGTCAAGCCTTGTCACGCCTCACTGACTGACTTGACAGGTGACAACTATGCACCACATGTCAGAGTGTCACTCACTTGTCTACCTCTCAAGCTGTCACCTGTCAAGCTGACAGGTTGTCAAGCCTTGTCACGCCTCACTGACTGACTTGACAGGTGACAACTATGCACCACATGTCAGAGTGTCACTCACTTGTCTACCTCTCAAGCTGTCACCTGTCAAGCTGACAGGTTGTCAAGCCTTGTCACGCCTCACTGACTGACTTGACAGGTGACAACTATGCACCACATGTCAGAGTGTCACTCACTTGTCTACCTCTCAAGCTGTCACCTGTCAAGCTGACAGGTTGTCAAGCCTTGTCACGCCTCACTGACTGACTTGACAGGTGACAACTATGCACCACATGTCAGAGTGTCACTCACTTGTCTACCTCTCAAGCTGTCACCTGTCAAGCTGACAGGTTGTCAAGCCTTGTCACGCCTCACTGACTGACTTGACAGGTGACAACAATGCACCACATGTCAGAGTGTCACTCACTTGTCTACCTCTCAAGCTGTCACCTGTCAAGCTGACAGGTTGTCAAGCCTTGTCACGCCTCACTGACTGACTTGACAGGTGACAACAATGCACCACATGTCAGAGTGTCACTCACTTGTCTACCTCTCAAGCTGTCACCTGTCAAGCTGACAGGTTGTCAAGCCTTGTCACGCCTCACTGACTGACTTGACAGGTGACAACTATGCACCACATGTCAGAGTGTCACTCACTTGTCTACCTCTCAAGCTGTCACCTGTCAAGCTGACAGGTTGTCAAGCCTTGTCACGCCTCACTGACTGACTTGACAGGTGACAACTATGCACCACATGTCAGAGTGTCACTCACTTGTCTACCTCTCAAGCTGTCACCTGTCAAGCTGACAGGTTGTCAAGCCTTGTCACGCCTCACTGACTGACTTGACAGGTGACAACTATGCACCACATGTCAGAGTGTCACTCACTTGTCTACCTCTCAAGCTGTCACCTGTCAAGCTGACAGGTTGTCAAGCCTTGTCACGCCTCACTGACTGACTTGACAGGTGACAACTATGCACCACATGTCAGAGTGTCACTCACTTGTCTACCTCTCAAGCTGTCACCTGTCAAGCTGACAGGTTGTCAAGCCTTGTCACGCCTCACTGACTGACTTGACAGGTGACAACAATGCACCACATGTCAGAGTGTCACTCACTTGTCTACCTCTCAAGCTGTCACCTGTCAAGCTGACAGGTTGTCAAGCCTTGTCACGCCTCACTGACTGACTTGACAGGTGACAACTATGCACCACATGTCAGAGTGTCACTCACTTGTCTACCTCTCAAGCTGTCACCTGTCAAGCTGACAGGTTGTCAAGCCTTGTCACGCCTCACTGACTGACTTGACAGGTGACAACAATGCACCACATGTCAGAGTGTCACTCACTTGTCTACCTCTCAAGCTGTCACCTGTCAAGCTGACAGGTTGTCAAGCCTTGTCACGCCTCACTGACTGACTTGACAGGTGACAACTATGCACCACATGTCAGAGTGTCACTCACTTGTCTACCTCTCAAGCTGTCACCTGTCAAGCTGACAGGTTGTCAAGCCTTGTCACGCCTCACTGACTGACTTGACAGGTGACAACTATGCACCACATGTCAGAGTGTCACTCACTTGTCTACCTCTCAAGCTGTCACCTGTCAAGCTGACAGGTTGTCAAGCCTTGTCACGCCTCACTGACTGACTTGACAGGTGACAACTATGCACCACATGTCAGAGTGTCACTCACTTGTCTACCTCTCAAGCTGTCACCTGTCAAGCTGACAGGTTGTCAAGCCTTGTCACGCCTCACTGACTGACTTGACAGGTGACAACTATGCACCACATGTCAGAGTGTCACTCACTTGTCTACCTCTCAAGCTGTCACCTGTCAAGCTGACAGGTTGTCAAGCCTTGTCACGCCTCACTGACTGACTTGACAGGTGACAACTATGCACCACATGTCAGAGTGTCACTCACTTGTCTACCTCTCAAGCTGTCACCTGTCAAGCTGACAGGTTGTCAAGCCTTGTCACGCCTCACTGACTGACTTGACAGGTGACAACTATGCACCACATGTCAGAGTGTCACTCACTTGTCTACCTCTCAAGCTGTCACCTGTCAAGCTGACAGGTTGTCAAGCCTTGTCACGCCTCACTGACTGACTTGACAGGTGACAACTATGCACCACATGTCAGAGTGTCACTCACTTGTCTACCTCTCAAGCTGTCACCTGTCAAGCTGACAGGTTGTCAAGCCTTGTCACGCCTCACTGACTGACTTGACAGGTGACAACTATGCACCACATGTCAGAGTGTCACTCACTTGTCTACCTCTCAAGCTGTCACCTGTCAAGCTGACAGGTTGTCAAGCCTTGTCACGCCTCACTGACTGACTTGACAGGTGACAACTATGCACCACATGTCAGAGTGTCACTCACTTGTCTACCTCTCAAGCTGTCACCTGTCAAGCTGACAGGTTGTCAAGCCTTGTCACGCCTCACTGACTGACTTGACAGGTGACAACTATGCACCACATGTCAGAGTGTCACTCACTTGTCTACCTCTCAAGCTGTCACCTGTCAAGCTGACAGGTTGTCAAGCCTTGTCACGCCTCACTGACTGACTTGACAGGTGACAACAATGCACCACATGTCAGAGTGTCACTCACTTGTCTACCTCTCAAGCTGTCACCTGTCAAGCTGACAGGTTGTCAAGCCTTGTCACGCCTCACTGACTGACTTGACAGGTGACAACTATGCACCACATGTCAGAGTGTCACTCACTTGTCTACCTCTCAAGCTGTCACCTGTCAAGCTGACAGGTTGTCAAGCCTTGTCACGCCTCACTGACTGACTTGACAGGTGACAACTATGCACCACATGTCAGAGTGTCACTCACTTGTCTACCTCTCAAGCTGTCACCTGTCAAGCTGACAGGTTGTCAAGCCTTGTCACGCCTCACTGACTGACTTGACAGGTGACAACTATGCACCACATGTCAGAGTGTCACTCACTTGTCTACCTCTCAAGCTGTCACCTGTCAAGCTGACAGGTTGTCAAGCCTTGTCACGCCTCACTGACTGACTTGACAGGTGACAACTATGCACCACATGTCAGAGTGTCACTCACTTGTCTACCTCTCAAGCTGTCACCTGTCAAGCTGACAGGTTGTCAAGCCTTGTCACGCCTCACTGACTGACTTGACAGGTGACAACTATGCACCACATGTCAGAGTGTCACTCACTTGTCTACCTCTCAAGCTGTCACCTGTCAAGCTGACAGGTTGTCAAGCCTTGTCACGCCTCACTGACTGACTTGACAGGTGACAACTATGCACCACATGTCAGAGTGTCACTCACTTGTCTACCTCTCAAGCTGTCACCTGTCAAGCTGACAGGTTGTCAAGCCTTGTCACGCCTCACTGACTGACTTGACAGGTGACAACTATGCACCACATGTCAGAGTGTCACTCACTTGTCTACCTCTCAAGCTGTCACCTGTCAAGCTGACAGGTTGTCAAGCCTTGTCACGCCTCACTGACTGACTTGACAGGTGACAACTATGCACCACATGTCAGAGTGTCACTCACTTGTCTACCTCTCAAGCTGTCACCTGTCAAGCTGACAGGTTGTCAAGCCTTGTCACGCCTCACTGACTGACTTGACAGGTGACAACTATGCACCACATGTCAGAGTGTCACTCACTTGTCTACCTCTCAAGCTGTCACCTGTCAAGCTGACAGGTTGTCAAGCCTTGTCACGCCTCACTGACTGACTTGACAGGTGACAACAATGCACCACATGTCAGAGTGTCACTCACTTGTCTACCTCTCAAGCTGTCACCTGTCAAGCTGACAGGTTGTCAAGCCTTGTCACGCCTCACTGACTGACTTGACAGGTGACAACTATGCACCACATGTCAGAGTGTCACTCACTTGTCTACCTCTCAAGCTGTCACCTGTCAAGCTGACAGGTTGTCAAGCCTTGTCACGCCTCACTGACTGACTTGACAGGTGACAACTATGCACCACATGTCAGAGTGTCACTCACTTGTCTACCTCTCAAGCTGTCACCTGTCAAGCTGACAGGTTGTCAAGCCTTGTCACGCCTCACTGACTGACTTGACAGGTGACAACAATGCACCACATGTCAGAGTGTCACTCACTTGTCTACCTCTCAAGCTGTCACCTGTCAAGCTGACAGGTTGTCAAGCCTTGTCACGCCTCACTGACTGACTTGACAGGTGACAACTATGCACCACATGTCAGAGTGTCACTCACTTGTCTACCTCTCAAGCTGTCACCTGTCAAGCTGACAGGTTGTCAAGCCTTGTCACGCCTCACTGACTGACTTGACAGGTGACAACTATGCACCACATGTCAGAGTGTCACTCACTTGTCTACCTCTCAAGCTGTCACCTGTCAAGCTGACAGGTTGTCAAGCCTTGTCACGCCTCACTGACTGACTTGACAGGTGACAACTATGCACCACATGTCAGAGTGTCACTCACTTGTCTACCTCTCAAGCTGTCACCTGTCAAGCTGACAGGTTGTCAAGCCTTGTCACGCCTCACTGACTGACTTGACAGGTGACAACAATGCACCACATGTCAGAGTGTCACTCACTTGTCTACCTCTCAAGCTGTCACCTGTCAAGCTGACAGGTTGTCAAGCCTTGTCACGCCTCACTGACTGACTTGACAGGTGACAACAATGCACCACATGTCAGAGTGTCACTCACTTGTCTACCTCTCAAGCTGTCACCTGTCAAGCTGACAGGTTGTCAAGCCTTGTCACGCCTCACTGACTGACTTGACAGGTGACAACTATGCACCACATGTCAGAGTGTCACTCACTTGTCTACCTCTCAAGCTGTCACCTGTCAAGCTGACAGGTTGTCAAGCCTTGTCACGCCTCACTGACTGACTTGACAGGTGACAACTATGCACCACATGTCAGAGTGTCACTCACTTGTCTACCTCTCAAGCTGTCACCTGTCAAGCTGACAGGTTGTCAAGCCTTGTCACGCCTCACTGACTGACTTGACAGGTGACAACTATGCACCACATGTCAGAGTGTCACTCACTTGTCTACCTCTCAAGCTGTCACCTGTCAAGCTGACAGGTTGTCAAGCCTTGTCACGCCTCACTGACTGACTTGACAGGTGACAACTATGCACCACATGTCAGAGTGTCACTCACTTGTCTACCTCTCAAGCTGTCACCTGTCAAGCTGACAGGTTGTCAAGCCTTGTCACGCCTCACTGACTGACTTGACAGGTGACAACAATGCACCACATGTCAGAGTGTCACTCACTTGTCTACCTCTCAAGCTGTCACCTGTCAAGCTGACAGGTTGTCAAGCCTTGTCACGCCTCACTGACTGACTTGACAGGTGACAACTATGCACCACATGTCAGAGTGTCACTCACTTGTCTACCTCTCAAGCTGTCACCTGTCAAGCTGACAGGTTGTCAAGCCTTGTCACGCCTCACTGACTGACTTGACAGGTGACAACTATGCACCACATGTCAGAGTGTCACTCACTTGTCTACCTCTCAAGCTGTCACCTGTCAAGCTGACAGGTTGTCAAGCCTTGTCACGCCTCACTGACTGACTTGACAGGTGACAACTATGCACCACATGTCAGAGTGTCACTCACTTGTCTACCTCTCAAGCTGTCACCTGTCAAGCTGACAGGTTGTCAAGCCTTGTCACGCCTCACTGACTGACTTGACAGGTGACAACAATGCACCACATGTCAGAGTGTCACTCACTTGTCTACCTCTCAAGCTGTCACCTGTCAAGCTGACAGGTTGTCAAGCCTTGTCACGCCTCACTGACTGACTTGACAGGTGACAACAATGCACCACATGTCAGAGTGTCACTCACTTGTCTACCTCTCAAGCTGTCACCTGTCAAGCTGACAGGTTGTCAAGCCTTGTCACGCCTCACTGACTGACTTGACAGGTGACAACAATGCACCACATGTCAGAGTGTCACTCACTTGTCTACCTCTCAAGCTGTCACCTGTCAAGCTGACAGGTTGTCAAGCCTTGTCACGCCTCACTGACTGACTTGACAGGTGACAACTATGCACCACATGTCAGAGTGTCACTCACTTGTCTACCTCTCAAGCTGTCACCTGTCAAGCTGACAGGTTGTCAAGCCTTGTCACGCCTCACTGACTGACTTGACAGGTGACAACAATGCACCACATGTCAGAGTGTCACTCACTTGTCTACCTCTCAAGCTGTCACCTGTCAAGCTGACAGGTTGTCAAGCCTTGTCACGCCTCACTGACTGACTTGACAGGTGACAACTATGCACCACATGTCAGAGTGTCACTCACTTGTCTACCTCTCAAGCTGTCACCTGTCAAGCTGACAGGTTGTCAAGCCTTGTCACGCCTCACTGACTGACTTGACAGGTGACAACTATGCACCACATGTCAGAGTGTCACTCACTTGTCTACCTCTCAAGCTGTCACCTGTCAAGCTGACAGGTTGTCAAGCCTTGTCACGCCTCACTGACTGACTTGACAGGTGACAACTATGCACCACATGTCAGAGTGTCACTCACTTGTCTACCTCTCAAGCTGTCACCTGTCAAGCTGACAGGTTGTCAAGCCTTGTCACGCCTCACTGACTGACTTGACAGGTGACAACAATGCACCACATGTCAGAGTGTCACTCACTTGTCTACCTCTCAAGCTGTCACCTGTCAAGCTGACAGGTTGTCAAGCCTTGTCACGCCTCACTGACTGACTTGACAGGTGACAACTATGCACCACATGTCAGAGTGTCACTCACTTGTCTACCTCTCAAGCTGTCACCTGTCAAGCTGACAGGTTGTCAAGCCTTGTCACGCCTCACTGACTGACTTGACAGGTGACAACAATGCACCACATGTCAGAGTGTCACTCACTTGTCTACCTCTCAAGCTGTCACCTGTCAAGCTGACAGGTTGTCAAGCCTTGTCACGCCTCACTGACTGACTTGACAGGTGACAACTATGCACCACATGTCAGAGTGTCACTCACTTGTCTACCTCTCAAGCTGTCACCTGTCAAGCTGACAGGTTGTCAAGCCTTGTCACGCCTCACTGACTGACTTGACAGGTGACAACTATGCACCACATGTCAGAGTGTCACTCACTTGTCTACCTCTCAAGCTGTCACCTGTCAAGCTGACAGGTTGTCAAGCCTTGTCACGCCTCACTGACTGACTTGACAGGTGACAACAATGCACCACATGTCAGAGTGTCACTCACTTGTCTACCTCTCAAGCTGTCAGGTTGTCAAGCCTTGTCACGCCTCACTGACTGACTTGACAGGTGACAACAATGCACCACATGTCAGAGTGTCACTCACTTGTCTACCTCTCAAGCTGTCACCTGTCAAGCTGACAGGTTGTCAAGCCTTGTCACGCCTCACTGACTGACTTGACAGGTGACAACTATGCACCACATGTCAGAGTGTCACTCACTTGTCTACCTCTCAAGCTGTCACCTGTCAAGCTGACAGGTTGTCAAGCCTTGTCACGCCTCACTGACTGACTTGACAGGTGACAACTATGCACCACATGTCAGAGTGTCACTCACTTGTCTACCTCTCAAGCTGTCACCTGTCAAGCTGACAGGTTGTCAAGCCTTGTCACGCCTCACTGACTGACTTGACAGGTGACAACTATGCACCACATGTCAGAGTGTCACTCACTTGTCTACCTCTCAAGCTGTCACCTGTCAAGCTGACAGGTTGTCAAGCCTTGTCACGCCTCACTGACTGACTTGACAGGTGACAACAATGCACCACATGTCAGAGTGTCACTCACTTGTCTACCTCTCAAGCTGTCACCTGTCAAGCTGACAGGTTGTCAAGCCTTGTCACGCCTCACTGACTGACTTGACAGGTGACAACTATGCACCACATGTCAGAGTGTCACTCACTTGTCTACCTCTCAAGCTGTCACCTGTCAAGCTGACAGGTTGTCAAGCCTTGTCACGCCTCACTGACTGACTTGACAGGTGACAACTATGCACCACATGTCAGAGTGTCACTCACTTGTCTACCTCTCAAGCTGTCACCTGTCAAGCTGACAGGTTGTCAAGCCTTGTCACGCCTCACTGACTGACTTGACAGGTGACAACTATGCACCACATGTCAGAGTGTCACTCACTTGTCTACCTCTCAAGCTGTCACCTGTCAAGCTGACAGGTTGTCAAGCCTTGTCACGCCTCACTGACTGACTTGACAGGTGACAACTATGCACCACATGTCAGAGTGTCACTCACTTGTCTACCTCTCAAGCTGTCACCTGTCAAGCTGACAGGTTGTCAAGCCTTGTCACGCCTCACTGACTGACTTGACAGGTGACAACTATGCACCACATGTCAGAGTGTCACTCACTTGTCTACCTCTCAAGCTGTCACCTGTCAAGCTGACAGGTTGTCAAGCCTTGTCACGCCTCACTGACTGACTTGACAGGTGACAACTATGCACCACATGTCAGAGTGTCACTCACTTGTCTACCTCTCAAGCTGTCACCTGTCAAGCTCAGGTTGTCAAGCCTTGTCACGCCTCACTGACTGACTTGACAGGTGACAACTATGCACCACATGTCAGAGTGTCACTCACTTGTCTACCTCTCAAGCTGTCACCTGTCAAGCTGACAGGTTGTCAAGCCTTGTCACGCCTCACTGACTGACTTGACAGGTGACAACAATGCACCACATGTCAGAGTGTCACTCACTTGTCTACCTCTCAAGCTGTCACCTGTCAAGCTGACAGGTTGTCAAGCCTTGTCACGCCTCACTGACTGACTTGACAGGTGACAACTATGCACCACATGTCAGAGTGTCACTCACTTGTCTACCTCTCAAGCTGTCACCTGTCAAGCTGACAGGTTGTCAAGCCTTGTCACGCCTCACTGACTGACTTGACAGGTGACAACTATGCACCACATGTCAGAGTGTCACTCACTTGTCTACCTCTCAAGCTGTCACCTGTCAAGCTGACAGGTTGTCAAGCCTTGTCACGCCTCACTGACTGACTTGACAGGTGACAACAATGCACCACATGTCAGAGTGTCACTCACTTGTCTACCTCTCAAGCTGTCACCTGTCAAGCTGACAGGTTGTCAAGCCTTGTCACGCCTCACTGACTGACTTGACAGGTGACAACTATGCACCACATGTCAGAGTGTCACTCACTTGTCTACCTCTCAAGCTGTCACCTGTCAAGCTGACAGGTTGTCAAGCCTTGTCACGCCTCACTGACTGACTTGACAGGTGACAACTATGCACCACATGTCAGAGTGTCACTCACTTGTCTACCTCTCAAGCTGTCACCTGTCAAGCTGACAGGTTGTCAAGCCTTGTCACGCCTCACTGACTGACTTGACAGGTGACAACAATGCACCACATGTCAGAGTGTCACTCACTTGTCTACCTCTCAAGCTGTCACCTGTCAAGCTGACAGGTTGTCAAGCCTTGTCACGCCTCACTGACTGACTTGACAGGTGACAACTATGCACCACATGTCAGAGTGTCACTCACTTGTCTACCTCTCAAGCTGTCACCTGTCAAGCTGACAGGTTGTCAAGCCTTGTCACGCCTCACTGACTGACTTGACAGGTGACAACTATGCACCACATGTCAGAGTGTCACTCACTTGTCTACCTCTCAAGCTGTCACCTGTCAAGCTGACAGGTTGTCAAGCCTTGTCACGCCTCACTGACTGACTTGACAGGTGACAACTATGCACCACATGTCAGAGTGTCACTCACTTGTCTACCTCTCAAGCTGTCACCTGTCAAGCTGACAGGTTGTCAAGCCTTGTCACGCCTCACTGACTGACTTGACAGGTGACAACTATGCACCACATGTCAGAGTGTCACTCACTTGTCTACCTCTCAAGCTGTCACCTGTCAAGCTGACAGGTTGTCAAGCCTTGTCACGCCTCACTGACTGACTTGACAGGTGACAACTATGCACCACATGTCAGAGTGTCACTCACTTGTCTACCTCTCAAGCTGTCACCTGTCAAGCTGACAGGTTGTCAAGCCTTGTCACGCCTCACTGACTGACTTGACAGGTGACAACTATGCACCACATGTCAGAGTGTCACTCACTTGTCTACCTCTCAAGCTGTCACCTGTCAAGCTGACAGGTTGTCAAGCCTTGTCACGCCTCACTGACTGACTTGACAGGTGACAACTATGCACCACATGTCAGAGTGTCACTCACTTGTCTACCTCTCAAGCTGTCACCTGTCAAGCTGACAGGTTGTCAAGCCTTGTCACGCCTCACTGACTGACTTGACAGGTGACAACTATGCACCACATGTCAGAGTGTCACTCACTTGTCTACCTCTCAAGCTGTCACCTGTCAAGCTGACAGGTTGTCAAGCCTTGTCACGCCTCACTGACTGACTTGACAGGTGACAACTATGCACCACATGTCAGAGTGTCACTCACTTGTCTACCTCTCAAGCTGTCACCTGTCAAGCTGACAGGTTGTCAAGCCTTGTCACGCCTCACTGACTGACTTGACAGGTGACAACTATGCACCACATGTCAGAGTGTCACTCACTTGTCTACCTCTCAAGCTGTCACCTGTCAAGCTGACAGGTTGTCAAGCCTTGTCACGCCTCACTGACTGACTTGACAGGTGACAACTATGCACCACATGTCAGAGTGTCACTCACTTGTCTACCTCTCAAGCTGTCACCTGTCAAGCTGACAGGTTGTCAAGCCTTGTCACGCCTCACTGACTGACTTGACAGGTGACAACTATGCACCACATGTCAGAGTGTCACTCACTTGTCTACCTCTCAAGCTGTCACCTGTCAAGCTGACAGGTTGTCAAGCCTTGTCACGCCTCACTGACTGACTTGACAGGTGACAACTATGCACCACATGTCAGAGTGTCACTCACTTGTCTACCTCTCAAGCTGTCACCTGTCAAGCTGACAGGTTGTCAAGCCTTGTCACGCCTCACTGACTGACTTGACAGGTGACAACTATGCACCACATGTCAGAGTGTCACTCACTTGTCTACCTCTCAAGCTGTCACCTGTCAAGCTGACAGGTTGTCAAGCCTTGTCACGCCTCACTGACTGACTTGACAGGTGACAACTATGCACCACATGTCAGAGTGTCACTCACTTGTCTACCTCTCAAGCTGTCACCTGTCAAGCTGACAGGTTGTCAAGCCTTGTCACGCCTCACTGACTGACTTGACAGGTGACAACTATGCACCACATGTCAGAGTGTCACTCACTTGTCTACCTCTCAAGCTGTCACCTGTCAAGCTGACAGGTTGTCAAGCCTTGTCACGCCTCACTGACTGACTTGACAGGTGACAACTATGCACCACATGTCAGAGTGTCACTCACTTGTCTACCTCTCAAGCTGTCACCTGTCAAGCTGTCAGGTTGTCAAGCCTTGTCACGCCTCACTGACTGACTTGACAGGTGACAACAATGCACCACATGTCAGAGTGTCACTCACTTGTCTACCTCTCAAGCTGTCACCTGTCAAGCTGACAGGTTGTCAAGCCTTGTCACGCCTCACTGACTGACTTGACAGGTGACAACAATGCACCACATGTCAGAGTGTCACTCACTTGTCTACCTCTCAAGCTGTCACCTGTCAAGCTGACAGGTTGTCAAGCCTTGTCACGCCTCACTGACTGACTTGACAGGTGACAACTATGCACCACATGTCAGAGTGTCACTCACTTGTCTACCTCTCAAGCTGTCACCTGTCAAGCTGACAGTGTTGTCAAGCCTTGTCACGCCTCACTGACTGACTTGACAGGTGACAACAATGCACCACATGTCAGAGTGTCACTCACTTGTCTACCTCTCAAGCTGTCACCTGTCAAGCTGACAGGTTGTCAAGCCTTGTCACGCCTCACTGACTGACTTGACAGGTGACAACTATGCACCACATGTCAGAGTGTCACTCACTTGTCTACCTCAAGCTGTCACCTGTCAAGCTGACAGGTTGTCAAGCCTTGTCACGCCTCACTGACTGACTTGACAGGTGACAACAATGCACCACATGTCAGAGTGTCACTCACTTGTCTACCTCTCAAGCTGTCACCTGTCAAGCTGACAGGTTGTCAAGCCTTGTCACGCCTCACTGACTGACTTGACAGGTGACAACAATGCACCACATGTCAGAGTGTCACTCACTTGTCTACCTCTCAAGCTGTCACCTGTCAAGCTGACAGGTTGTCAAGCCTTGTCACGCCTCACTGACTGACTTGACAGGTGACAACTATGCACCACATGTCAGAGTGTCACTCACTTGTCTACCTTCAAGCTGTCACCTGTCAAGCTGACAGGTTGTCAAGCCTTGTCACGCCTCACTGACTGACTTGACAGGTGACAACAATGCACCACATGTCAGAGTGTCACTCACTTGTCTACCTCTCAAGCTGTCACCTGTCAAGCTGACAGGTTGTCAAGCCTTGTCACGCCTCACTGACTGACTTGACAGGTGACAACTATGCACCACATGTCAGAGTGTCACTCACTTGTCTACCTCTCAAGCTGTCACCTGTCAAGCTGACAGGTTGTCAAGCCTTGTCACGCCTCACTGACTGACTTGACAGGTGACAACATGCACCACATGTCAGAGTGTCACTCACTTGTCTACCTCTCAAGCTGTCACCTGTCAAGCTGACAGGTTGTCAAGCCTTGTCACGCCTCACTTGACTGACTTGACAGTGACAACTATCACCACATGTCAGATTGTCACTCACTTGTCTACCTCTCAAGCTGTCACCTGTCAAGCTGACAG
>MRSW03000160.1:0-24102 GCA_001923025.3 Taenia multiceps | reverse complement strand
TCACGCCTCACTGACTGACTTGACAGGTGACAACATGCACCACATGTCAGAGTGTCACTCACTTGTCTACCTCTCAAGCTGTCACCTGTCAAGCTGACAGGTTGTCAAGCCTTGTCACGCCTCACTGACTGACTTGACAGGTGACAACATGCACCACATGTCAGAGTGTCACTCACTTGTCTACCTCTCAAGCTGTCACCTGTCAAGCTGACAGGTTGTCAAGCCTTGTCACGCCTCACTGACTGACTTGACAGGTGACAACATGCACCACATGTCAGAGTGTCACTCACTTGTCTACCTCTCAAGCTGTCACCTGTCAAGCTGACAGGTTGTCAAGCCTTGTCACGCCTCACTGACTGACTTGACAGGTGACAACTATGCACCACATGTCAGAGTGTCACTCACTTGTCTACCTCTCAAGCTGTCACCTGTCAAGCTGACAGGTTGTCAAGCCTTGTCACGCCTCACTGACTGACTTGACAGGTGACAACATGCACCACATGTCAGAGTGTCACTCACTTGTCTACCTCTCAAGCTGTCACCTGTCAAGCTGACAGGTTGTCAAGCCTTGTCACGCCTCACTGACTGACTTGACAGGTGACAACATGCACCACATGTCAGAGTGTCACTCACTTGTCTACCTCTCAAGCTGTCACCTGTCAAGCTGACAGGTTGTCAAGCCTTGTCACGCCTCACTGACTGACTTGACAGGTGACAACTATGCACCACATGTCAGAGTGTCACTCACTTGTCTACCTCTCAAGCTGTCACCTGTCAAGCTGACAGGTTGTCAAGCCTTGTCACGCCTCACTGACTGACTTGACAGGTGACAACTATGCACCACATGTCAGAGTGTCACTCACTTGTCTACCTCTCAAGCTGTCACCTGTCAAGCTGACAGGTTTCAAGCCTTGTCACGCCTCACTGACTGACTTGACAGGTGACAACATGCACCACATGTCAGAGTGTCACTCACTTGTCTACCTTCAAGCTGTCACCTGTCAAGCTGACAGGTTGTCAAGCCTTGTCACGCCTCACTGACTGACTTGACAGGTGACAACTATGCACCACATGTCAGAGTGTCACTCACTTGTCTACCTCTCAAGCTGTCACCTGTCAAGCTGACAGGTTGTCAAGCCTTGTCACGCCTCACTGACTGACTTGACAGGTGACAACTATGCACCACATGTCAGAGTGTCACTCACTTGTCTACCTCTCAAGCTGTCACCTGTCAAGCTGACAGGTTGTCAAGCCTTGTCACGCCTCACTGACTGACTTGACAGGTGACAACTATGCACCACATGTCAGAGTGTCACTCACTTGTCTACCTCTCAAGCTGTCACCTGTCAAGCTGACAGGTTGTCAAGCCTTGTCACGCCTCACTGACTGACTTGACAGGTGACAACTATGCACCACATGTCAGAGTGTCACTCACTTGTCTACCTCTCAAGCTGTCACCTGTCAAGCTGACAGGTTGTCAAGCCTTGTCACGCCTCACTGACTGACTTGACAGGTGACAACTATGCACCACATGTCAGAGTGTCACTCACTTGTCTACCTCTCAAGCTGTCACCTGTCAAGCTGACAGGTTGTCAAGCCTTGTCACGCCTCACTGACTGACTTGACAGGTGACAACTATGCACCACATGTCAGAGTGTCACTCACTTGTCTACCTCTCAAGCTGTCACCTGTCAAGCTGACAGGTTGTCAAGCCTTGTCACGCCTCACTGACTGACTTGACAGGTGACAACTGCACCACATGTCAGAGTGTCACTCACTTGTCTACCTCTCAAGCTGTCACCTGTCAAGCTGACAGGTTGTCAAGCCTTGTCACGCCTCACTGACTGACTTGACAGGTGACAACATGCACCACATGTCAGAGTGTCACTCACTTGTCTACCTCTCAAGCTGTCACCTGTCAAGCTGACAGGTTGTCAAGCCTTGTCACGCCTCACTGACTGACTTGACAGGTGACAACAATGCACCACATGTCAGAGTGTCACTCACTTGTCTACCTCTCAAGCTGTCACCTGTCAAGCTGACAGGTTGTCAAGCCTTGTCACGCCTCACTGACTGACTTGACAGGTGACAACTGCACCACATGTCAGAGTGTCACTCACTTGTCTACCTCTCAAGCTGTCACCTGTCAAGCTGACAGGTTGTCAAGCCTTGTCACGCCTCACTGACTGACTTGACAGGTGACAACTATGCACCACATGTCAGAGTGTCACTCACTTGTCTACCTCTCAAGCTGTCACCTGTCAAGCTGACAGGTTGTCAAGCCTTGTCACGCCTCACTGACTGACTTGACAGGTGACAACTATGCACCACATGTCAGAGTGTCACTCACTTGTCTACCTCTCAAGCTGTCACCTGTCAAGCTGACAGGTTGTCAAGCCTTGTCACGCCTCACTGACTGACTTGACAGGTGACAACTATGCACCACATGTCAGAGTGTCACTCACTTGTCTACCTCTCAAGCTGTCACCTGTCAAGCTGACAGTTGTGTCAAGCCTTGTCACGCCTCACTGACTGACTTGACAGGTGACAACTATGCACCACATGTCAGAGTGTCACTCACTTGTCTACCTCTCAAGCTGTCACCTGTCAAGCTGACAGGTTGTCAAGCCTTGTCACGCCTCACTGACTGACTTGACAGGTGACAACTATGCACCACATGTCAGAGTGTCACTCACTTGTCTACCTCTCAAGCTGTCACCTGTCAAGCTGACAGGTTGTCAAGCCTTGTCACGCCTCACTGACTGACTTGACAGGTGACAACATGCACCACATGTCAGAGTGTCACTCACTTGTCTACCTCTCAAGCTGTCACCTGTCAAGCTGACAGGTTGTCAAGCCTTGTCACGCCTCACTGACTGACTTGACAGGTGACAACTATGCACCACATGTCAGAGTGTCACTCACTTGTCTACCTCTCAAGCTGTCACCTGTCAAGCTGACAGGTTGTCAAGCCTTGTCACGCCTCACTGACTGACTTGACAGGTGACAACATGCACCACATGTCAGAGTGTCACTCACTTGTCTACCTCTCAAGCTGTCACCTGTCAAGCTGACAGGTTGTCAAGCCTTGTCACGCCTCACTGACTGACTTGACAGGTGACAACTGCACCACATGTCAGAGTGTCACTCACTTGTCTACCTCTCAAGCTGTCACCTGTCAAGCTGACAGGTTGTCAAGCCTTGTCACGCCTCACTGACTGACTTGACAGGTGACAACTATGCACCACATGTCAGAGTGTCACTCACTTGTCTACCTCTCAAGCTGTCACCTGTCAAGCTGACAGGTTGTCAAGCCTTGTCACGCCTCACTGACTGACTTGACAGGTGACAACTATGCACCACATGTCAGAGTGTCACTCACTTGTCTACCTCTCAAGCTGTCACCTGTCAAGCTGACAGGTTGTCAAGCCTTGTCACGCCTCACTGACTGACTTGACAGGTGACAACTATGCACCACATGTCAGAGTGTCACTCACTTGTCTACCTCTCAAGCTGTCACCTGTCAAGCTGACAGGTTGTCAAGCCTTGTCACGCCTCACTGACTGACTTGACAGGTGACAACTATGCACCACATGTCAGAGTGTCACTCACTTGTCTACCTCTCAAGCTGTCACCTGTCAAGCTGACAGGTTGTCAAGCCTTGTCACGCCTCACTGACTGACTTGACAGGTGACAACTATGCACCACATGTCAGAGTGTCACTCACTTGTCTACCTCTCAAGCTGTCACCTGTCAAGCTGACAGGTTGTCAAGCCTTGTCACGCCTCACTGACTGACTTGACAGGTGACAACTATGCACCACATGTCAGAGTGTCACTCACTTGTCTACCTCTCAAGCTGTCACCTGTCAAGCTGACAGGTTGTCAAGCCTTGTCACGCCTCACTGACTGACTTGACAGGTGACAACTATGCACCACATGTCAGAGTGTCACTCACTTGTCTACCTCTCAAGCTGTCACAAGCTGTCACCTGTCAAGCTGTTGTCAGCCTTGTCACGCCTCACTGACTGACTTGACAGGTGACAACATGCACCACATGTCAGAGTGTCACTCACTTGTCTACCTCTCAACTGTCACCTGTCAAGCTGACAGGTTGTCAAGCCTTGTCACGCCTCACTGACTGACTTGACAGGTGACAACTATGCACCACATGTCAGAGTGTCACTCACTTGTCTACCTCTCAAGCTGTCACCTGTCAAGCTGACAGGTTGTCAAGCCTTGTCACCCTCACTGACTGACTTGACAGGTGACAACTATGCACCACATGTCAGAGTGTCACTCACTTGTCTACCTCTCAAGCTGTCACCTGTCAAGCTGACAGGTTGTCAAGCCTTGTCACGCCTCACTGACTGACTTGACAGGTGACAACTATGCACCACATGTCAGAGTGTCACTCACTTGTCTACCTCTCAAGCTGTCACCTGTCAAGCTGACAGGTTGTCAAGCCTTGTCACGCCTCACTGACTGACTTGACAGGTGACAACTATGCACCACATGTCAGAGTGTCACTCACTTGTCTACCTCTCAAGCTGTCACCTGTCAAGCTGACAGTCTGTCAAGCCTTGTCACGCCTCACTGACTGACTTGACAGGTGACAACTATGCACCACATGTCAGAGTGTCACTCACTTGTCTACCTCTCAAGCTGTCACCTGTCAAGCTGACAGGTTGTCAAGCCTTGTCACGCCTCACTGACTGACTTGACAGGTGACAACTATGCACCACATGTCAGAGTGTCACTCACTTGTCTACCTCTCAAGCTGTCACCTGTCAAGCTGACAGGTTGTCAAGCCTTGTCACGCCTCACTGACTGACTTGACAGGTGACAACTATGCACCACATGTCAGAGTGTCACTCACTTGTCTACCTCTCAAGCTGTCACCTGTCAAGCTGACAGGTTGTCAAGCCTTGTCACGCCTCACTGACTGACTTGACAGGTGACAACTATGCACCACATGTCAGAGTGTCACTCACTTGTCTACCTCTCAAGCTGTCACCTGTCAAGCTGACAGGTTGTCAAGCCTTGTCACGCCTCACTGACTGACTTGACAGGTGACAACTATGCACCACATGTCAGAGTGTCACTCACTTGTCTACCTCTCAAGCTGTCACCTGTCAAGCTGACAGGTTGTCAAGCCTTGTCACGCCTCACTGACTGACTTGACAGGTGACAACTATGCACCACATGTCAGAGTGTCACTCACTTGTCTACCTCTCAAGCTGTCACCTGTCAAGCTGACAGGTTGTCAAGCCTTGTCACGCCTCACTGACTGACTTGACAGGTGACAACTATGCACCACATGTCAGAGTGTCACTCACTTGTCTACCTCTCAAGCTGTCACCTGTCAAGCTGACAGGTTGTCAAGCCTTGTCACGCCTCACTGACTGACTTGACAGGTGACAACTATGCACCACATGTCAGAGTGTCACTCACTTGTCTACCTCTCAAGCTGTCACCTGTCAAGCTGACAGGTTGTCAAGCCTTGTCACGCCTCACTGACTGACTTGACAGGTGACAACTATGCACCACATGTCAGAGTGTCACTCACTTGTCTACCTCTCAAGCTGTCACCTGTCAAGCTGACAGGTTGTCAAGCCTTGTCACGCCTCACTGACTGACTTGACAGGTGACAACTATGCACCACATGTCAGAGTGTCACTCACTTGTCTACCTCTCAAGCTGTCACCTGTCAAGCTGACAGGTTGTCAAGCCTTGTCACGCCTCACTGACTGACTTGACAGGTGACAACTATGCACCACATGTCAGAGTGTCACTCACTTGTCTACCTCTCAAGCTGTCACCTGTCAAGCTGACAGGTTGTCAAGCCTTGTCACGCCTCACTGACTGACTTGACAGGTGACAACTATGCACCACATGTCAGAGTGTCACTCACTTGTCTACCTCTCAAGCTGTCACCTGTCAAGCTGACAGGTTGTCAAGCCTTGTCACGCCTCACTGACTGACTTGACAGGTGACAACTATGCACCACATGTCAGAGTGTCACTCACTTGTCTACCTCTCAAGCTGTCACCTGTCAAGCTGACAGGTTGTCAAGCCTTGTCACGCCTCACTGACTGACTTGACAGGTGACAACTATGCACCACATGTCAGAGTGTCACTCACTTGTCTACCTCTCAAGCTGTCACCTGTCAAGCTGACAGGTTGTCAAGCCTTGTCACGCCTCACTGACTGACTTGACAGGTGACAACTATGCACCACATGTCAGAGTGTCACTCACTTGTCTACCTCTCAAGCTGTCACCTGTCAAGCTGACAGGTTGTCAAGCCTTGTCACGCCTCACTGACTGACTTGACAGGTGACAACTATGCACCACATGTCAGAGTGTCACTCACTTGTCTACCTCTCAAGCTGTCACCTGTCAAGCTGACAGGTTGTCAAGCCTTGTCACGCCTCACTGACTGACTTGACAGGTGACAACTATGCACCACATGTCAGAGTGTCACTCACTTGTCTACCTCTCAAGCTGTCACCTGTCAAGCTGACAGGTTGTCAAGCCTTGTCACGCCTCACTGACTGACTTGACAGGTGACAACTATGCACCACATGTCAGAGTGTCACTCACTTGTCTACCTCTCAAGCTGTCACCTGTCAAGCTGACAGGTTGTCAAGCCTTGTCACGCCTCACTGACTGACTTGACAGGTGACAACTATGCACCACATGTCAGAGTGTCACTCACTTGTCTACCTCTCAAGCTGTCACCTGTCAAGCTGACAGGTTGTCAAGCCTTGTCACGCCTCACTGACTGACTTGACAGGTGACAACTATGCACCACATGTCAGAGTGTCACTCACTTGTCTACCTCTCAAGCTGTCACCTGTCAAGCTGACAGGTTGTCAAGCCTTGTCACGCCTCACTGACTGACTTGACAGGTGACAACTATGCACCACATGTCAGAGTGTCACTCACTTGTCTACCTCTCAAGCTGTCACCTGTCAAGCTGACAGGTTGTCAAGCCTTGTCACGCCTCACTGACTGACTTGACAGGTGACAACTATGCACCACATGTCAGAGTGTCACTCACTTGTCTACCTCTCAAGCTGTCACCTGTCAAGCTGACAGGTTGTCAAGCCTTGTCACGCCTCACTGACTGACTTGACAGGTGACAACTATGCACCACATGTCAGAGTGTCACTCACTTGTCTACCTCTCAAGCTGTCACCTGTCAAGCTGACAGGTTGTCAAGCCTTGTCACGCCTCACTGACTGACTTGACAGGTGACAACTATGCACCACATGTCAGAGTGTCACTCACTTGTCTACCTCTCAAGCTGTCACCTGTCAAGCTGACAGGTTGTCAAGCCTTGTCACGCCTCACTGACTGACTTGACAGGTGACAACTATGCACCACATGTCAGAGTGTCACTCACTTGTCTACCTCTCAAGCTGTCACCTGTCAAGCTGACAGGTTGTCAAGCCTTGTCACGCCTCACTGACTGACTTGACAGGTGACAACTATGCACCACATGTCAGAGTGTCACTCACTTGTCTACCTCTCAAGCTGTCACCTGTCAAGCTGACAGGTTGTCAAGCCTTGTCACGCCTCACTGACTGACTTGACAGGTGACAACTATGCACCACATGTCAGAGTGTCACTCACTTGTCTACCTCTCAAGCTGTCACCTGTCAAGCTGACAGGTTGTCAAGCCTTGTCACGCCTCACTGACTGACTTGACAGGTGACAACTATGCACCACATGTCAGAGTGTCACTCACTTGTCTACCTCTCAAGCTGTCACCTGTCAAGCTGACAGGTTGTCAAGCCTTGTCACGCCTCACTGACTGACTTGACAGGTGACAACTATGCACCACATGTCAGAGTGTCACTCACTTGTCTACCTCTCAAGCTGTCACCTGTCAAGCTGACAGGTTGTCAAGCCTTGTCACGCCTCACTGACTGACTTGACAGGTGACAACTATGCACCACATGTCAGAGTGTCACTCACTTGTCTACCTCTCAAGCTGTCACCTGTCAAGCTGACAGGTTGTCAAGCCTTGTCACGCCTCACTGACTGACTTGACAGGTGACAACTATGCACCACATGTCAGAGTGTCACTCACTTGTCTACCTCTCAAGCTGTCACCTGTCAAGCTGACAGGTTGTCAAGCCTTGTCACGCCTCACTGACTGACTTGACAGGTGACAACTATGCACCACATGTCAGAGTGTCACTCACTTGTCTACCTCTCAAGCTGTCACCTGTCAAGCTGACAGGTTGTCAAGCCTTGTCACGCCTCACTGACTGACTTGACAGGTGACAACTATGCACCACATGTCAGAGTGTCACTCACTTGTCTACCTCTCAAGCTGTCACCTGTCAAGCTGACAGGTTGTCAAGCCTTGTCACGCCTCACTGACTGACTTGACAGGTGACAACTATGCACCACATGTCAGAGTGTCACTCACTTGTCTACCTCTCAAGCTGTCACCTGTCAAGCTGACAGGTTGTCAAGCCTTGTCACGCCTCACTGACTGACTTGACAGGTGACAACTATGCACCACATGTCAGAGTGTCACTCACTTGTCTACCTCTCAAGCTGTCACCTGTCAAGCTGACAGGTTGTCAAGCCTTGTCACGCCTCACTGACTGACTTGACAGGTGACAACTATGCACCACATGTCAGAGTGTCACTCACTTGTCTACCTCTCAAGCTGTCACCTGTCAAGCTGACAGGTTGTCAAGCCTTGTCACGCCTCACTGACTGACTTGACAGGTGACAACTATGCACCACATGTCAGAGTGTCACTCACTTGTCTACCTCTCAAGCTGTCACCTGTCAAGCTGACAGGTTGTCAAGCCTTGTCACGCCTCACTGACTGACTTGACAGGTGACAACTATGCACCACATGTCAGAGTGTCACTCACTTGTCTACCTCTCAAGCTGTCACCTGTCAAGCTGACAGGTTGTCAAGCCTTGTCACGCCTCACTGACTGACTTGACAGGTGACAACTATGCACCACATGTCAGAGTGTCACTCACTTGTCTACCTCTCAAGCTGTCACCTGTCAAGCTGACAGGTTGTCAAGCCTTGTCACGCCTCACTGACTGACTTGACAGGTGACAACTATGCACCACATGTCAGAGTGTCACTCACTTGTCTACCTCTCAAGCTGTCACCTGTCAAGCTGACAGGTTGTCAAGCCTTGTCACGCCTCACTGACTGACTTGACAGGTGACAACTATGCACCACATGTCAGAGTGTCACTCACTTGTCTACCTCTCAAGCTGTCACCTGTCAAGCTGACAGGTTGTCAAGCCTTGTCACGCCTCACTGACTGACTTGACAGGTGACAACTATGCACCACATGTCAGAGTGTCACTCACTTGTCTACCTCTCAAGCTGTCACCTGTCAAGCTGACAGGTTGTCAAGCCTTGTCACGCCTCACTGACTGACTTGACAGGTGACAACTATGCACCACATGTCAGAGTGTCACTCACTTGTCTACCTCTCAAGCTGTCACCTGTCAAGCTGACAGGTTGTCAAGCCTTGTCACGCCTCACTGACTGACTTGACAGGTGACAACTATGCACCACATGTCAGAGTGTCACTCACTTGTCTACCTCTCAAGCTGTCACCTGTCAAGCTGACAGGTTGTCAAGCCTTGTCACGCCTCACTGACTGACTTGACAGGTGACAACTATGCACCACATGTCAGAGTGTCACTCACTTGTCTACCTCTCAAGCTGTCACCTGTCAAGCTGACAGGTTGTCAAGCCTTGTCACGCCTCACTGACTGACTTGACAGGTGACAACTATGCACCACATGTCAGAGTGTCACTCACTTGTCTACCTCTCAAGCTGTCACCTGTCAAGCTGACAGGTTGTCAAGCCTTGTCACGCCTCACTGACTGACTTGACAGGTGACAACTATGCACCACATGTCAGAGTGTCACTCACTTGTCTACCTCTCAAGCTGTCACCTGTCAAGCTGACAGGTTGTCAAGCCTTGTCACGCCTCACTGACTGACTTGACAGGTGACAACTATGCACCACATGTCAGAGTGTCACTCACTTGTCTACCTCTCAAGCTGTCACCTGTCAAGCTGACAGGTTGTCAAGCCTTGTCACGCCTCACTGACTGACTTGACAGGTGACAACTATGCACCACATGTCAGAGTGTCACTCACTTGTCTACCTCTCAAGCTGTCACCTGTCAAGCTGACAGGTTGTCAAGCCTTGTCACGCCTCACTGACTGACTTGACAGGTGACAACTATGCACCACATGTCAGAGTGTCACTCACTTGTCTACCTCTCAAGCTGTCACCTGTCAAGCTGACAGGTTGTCAAGCCTTGTCACGCCTCACTGACTGACTTGACAGGTGACAACTATGCACCACATGTCAGAGTGTCACTCACTTGTCTACCTCTCAAGCTGTCACCTGTCAAGCTGACAGGTTGTCAAGCCTTGTCACGCCTCACTGACTGACTTGACAGGTGACAACTATGCACCACATGTCAGAGTGTCACTCACTTGTCTACCTCTCAAGCTGTCACCTGTCAAGCTGACAGGTTGTCAAGCCTTGTCACGCCTCACTGACTGACTTGACAGGTGACAACTATGCACCACATGTCAGAGTGTCACTCACTTGTCTACCTCTCAAGCTGTCACCTGTCAAGCTGACAGGTTGTCAAGCCTTGTCACGCCTCACTGACTGACTTGACAGGTGACAACTATGCACCACATGTCAGAGTGTCACTCACTTGTCTACCTCTCAAGCTGTCACCTGTCAAGCTGACAGGTTGTCAAGCCTTGTCACGCCTCACTGACTGACTTGACAGGTGACAACTATGCACCACATGTCAGAGTGTCACTCACTTGTCTACCTCTCAAGCTGTCACCTGTCAAGCTGACAGGTTGTCAAGCCTTGTCACGCCTCACTGACTGACTTGACAGGTGACAACTATGCACCACATGTCAGAGTGTCACTCACTTGTCTACCTCTCAAGCTGTCACCTGTCAAGCTGACAGGTTGTCAAGCCTTGTCACGCCTCACTGACTGACTTGACAGGTGACAACTATGCACCACATGTCAGAGTGTCACTCACTTGTCTACCTCTCAAGCTGTCACCTGTCAAGCTGACAGGTTGTCAAGCCTTGTCACGCCTCACTGACTGACTTGACAGGTGACAACTATGCACCACATGTCAGAGTGTCACTCACTTGTCTACCTCTCAAGCTGTCACCTGTCAAGCTGACAGGTTGTCAAGCCTTGTCACGCCTCACTGACTGACTTGACAGGTGACAACTATGCACCACATGTCAGAGTGTCACTCACTTGTCTACCTCTCAAGCTGTCACCTGTCAAGCTGACAGGTTGTCAAGCCTTGTCACGCCTCACTGACTGACTTGACAGGTGACAACTATGCACCACATGTCAGAGTGTCACTCACTTGTCTACCTCTCAAGCTGTCACCTGTCAAGCTGACAGGTTGTCAAGCCTTGTCACGCCTCACTGACTGACTTGACAGGTGACAACTATGCACCACATGTCAGAGTGTCACTCACTTGTCTACCTCTCAAGCTGTCACCTGTCAAGCTGACAGGTTGTCAAGCCTTGTCACGCCTCACTGACTGACTTGACAGGTGACAACTATGCACCACATGTCAGAGTGTCACTCACTTGTCTACCTCTCAAGCTGTCACCTGTCAAGCTGACAGGTTGTCAAGCCTTGTCACGCCTCACTGACTGACTTGACAGGTGACAACTATGCACCACATGTCAGAGTGTCACTCACTTGTCTACCTCTCAAGCTGTCACCTGTCAAGCTGACAGGTTGTCAAGCCTTGTCACGCCTCACTGACTGACTTGACAGGTGACAACTATGCACCACATGTCAGAGTGTCACTCACTTGTCTACCTCTCAAGCTGTCACCTGTCAAGCTGACAGGTTGTCAAGCCTTGTCACGCCTCACTGACTGACTTGACAGGTGACAACTATGCACCACATGTCAGAGTGTCACTCACTTGTCTACCTCTCAAGCTGTCACCTGTCAAGCTGACAGGTTGTCAAGCCTTGTCACGCCTCACTGACTGACTTGACAGGTGACAACTATGCACCACATGTCAGAGTGTCACTCACTTGTCTACCTCTCAAGCTGTCACCTGTCAAGCTGACAGGTTGTCAAGCCTTGTCACGCCTCACTGACTGACTTGACAGGTGACAACTATGCACCACATGTCAGAGTGTCACTCACTTGTCTACCTCTCAAGCTGTCACCTGTCAAGCTGACAGGTTGTCAAGCCTTGTCACGCCTCACTGACTGACTTGACAGGTGACAACTATGCACCACATGTCAGAGTGTCACTCACTTGTCTACCTCTCAAGCTGTCACCTGTCAAGCTGACAGGTTGTCAAGCCTTGTCACGCCTCACTGACTGACTTGACAGGTGACAACTATGCACCACATGTCAGAGTGTCACTCACTTGTCTACCTCTCAAGCTGTCACCTGTCAAGCTGACAGGTTGTCAAGCCTTGTCACGCCTCACTGACTGACTTGACAGGTGACAACTATGCACCACATGTCAGAGTGTCACTCACTTGTCTACCTCTCAAGCTGTCACCTGTCAAGCTGACAGGTTGTCAAGCCTTGTCACGCCTCACTGACTGACTTGACAGGTGACAACTATGCACCACATGTCAGAGTGTCACTCACTTGTCTACCTCTCAAGCTGTCACCTGTCAAGCTGACAGGTTGTCAAGCCTTGTCACGCCTCACTGACTGACTTGACAGGTGACAACTATGCACCACATGTCAGAGTGTCACTCACTTGTCTACCTCTCAAGCTGTCACCTGTCAAGCTGACAGGTTGTCAAGCCTTGTCACGCCTCACTGACTGACTTGACAGGTGACAACTATGCACCACATGTCAGAGTGTCACTCACTTGTCTACCTCTCAAGCTGTCACCTGTCAAGCTGACAGGTTGTCAAGCCTTGTCACGCCTCACTGACTGACTTGACAGGTGACAACTATGCACCACATGTCAGAGTGTCACTCACTTGTCTACCTCTCAAGCTGTCACCTGTCAAGCTGACAGGTTGTCAAGCCTTGTCACGCCTCACTGACTGACTTGACAGGTGACAACTATGCACCACATGTCAGAGTGTCACTCACTTGTCTACCTCTCAAGCTGTCACCTGTCAAGCTGACAGGTTGTCAAGCCTTGTCACGCCTCACTGACTGACTTGACAGGTGACAACTATGCACCACATGTCAGAGTGTCACTCACTTGTCTACCTCTCAAGCTGTCACCTGTCAAGCTGACAGGTTGTCAAGCCTTGTCACGCCTCACTGACTGACTTGACAGGTGACAACTATGCACCACATGTCAGAGTGTCACTCACTTGTCTACCTCTCAAGCTGTCACCTGTCAAGCTGACAGGTTGTCAAGCCTTGTCACGCCTCACTGACTGACTTGACAGGTGACAACTATGCACCACATGTCAGAGTGTCACTCACTTGTCTACCTCTCAAGCTGTCACCTGTCAAGCTGACAGGTTGTCAAGCCTTGTCACGCCTCACTGACTGACTTGACAGGTGACAACTATGCACCACATGTCAGAGTGTCACTCACTTGTCTACCTCTCAAGCTGTCACCTGTCAAGCTGACAGGTTGTCAAGCCTTGTCACGCCTCACTGACTGACTTGACAGGTGACAACTATGCACCACATGTCAGAGTGTCACTCACTTGTCTACCTCTCAAGCTGTCACCTGTCAAGCTGACAGGTTGTCAAGCCTTGTCACGCCTCACTGACTGACTTGACAGGTGACAACTATGCACCACATGTCAGAGTGTCACTCACTTGTCTACCTCTCAAGCTGTCACCTGTCAAGCTGACAGGTTGTCAAGCCTTGTCACGCCTCACTGACTGACTTGACAGGTGACAACTATGCACCACATGTCAGAGTGTCACTCACTTGTCTACCTCTCAAGCTGTCACCTGTCAAGCTGACAGGTTGTCAAGCCTTGTCACGCCTCACTGACTGACTTGACAGGTGACAACTATGCACCACATGTCAGAGTGTCACTCACTTGTCTACCTCTCAAGCTGTCACCTGTCAAGCTGACAGGTTGTCAAGCCTTGTCACGCCTCACTGACTGACTTGACAGGTGACAACTATGCACCACATGTCAGAGTGTCACTCACTTGTCTACCTCTCAAGCTGTCACCTGTCAAGCTGACAGGTTGTCAAGCCTTGTCACGCCTCACTGACTGACTTGACAGGTGACAACTATGCACCACATGTCAGAGTGTCACTCACTTGTCTACCTCTCAAGCTGTCACCTGTCAAGCTGACAGGTTGTCAAGCCTTGTCACGCCTCACTGACTGACTTGACAGGTGACAACTATGCACCACATGTCAGAGTGTCACTCACTTGTCTACCTCTCAAGCTGTCACCTGTCAAGCTGACAGGTTGTCAAGCCTTGTCACGCCTCACTGACTGACTTGACAGGTGACAACTATGCACCACATGTCAGAGTGTCACTCACTTGTCTACCTCTCAAGCTGTCACCTGTCAAGCTGACAGGTTGTCAAGCCTTGTCACGCCTCACTGACTGACTTGACAGGTGACAACTATGCACCACATGTCAGAGTGTCACTCACTTGTCTACCTCTCAAGCTGTCACCTGTCAAGCTGACAGGTTGTCAAGCCTTGTCACGCCTCACTGACTGACTTGACAGGTGACAACTATGCACCACATGTCAGAGTGTCACTCACTTGTCTACCTCTCAAGCTGTCACCTGTCAAGCTGACAGGTTGTCAAGCCTTGTCACGCCTCACTGACTGACTTGACAGGTGACAACTATGCACCACATGTCAGAGTGTCACTCACTTGTCTACCTGTCAAGCTGACAGGTTGTCAAGCCTTGTCACGCCTCACTGACTGACTTGACAGGTGACAACTATGCACCACATGTCAGAGTGTCACTCACTTGTCTACCTCTCAAGCTGTCACCTGTCAAGCTGACAGGTTGTCAAGCCTTGTCACGCCTCACTGACTGACTTGACAGGTGACAACTATGCACCACATGTCAGAGTGTCACTCACTTGTCTACCTCTCAAGCTGTCACCTGTCAAGCTGACAGGTTGTCAAGCCTTGTCACGCCTCACTGACTGACTTGACAGGTGACAACTATGCACCACATGTCAGAGTGTCACTCACTTGTCTACCTCTCAAGCTGTCACCTGTCAAGCTGACAGGTTGTCAAGCCTTGTCACGCCTCACTGACTGACTTGACAGGTGACAACTATGCACCACATGTCAGAGTGTCACTCACTTGTCTACCTCTCAAGCTGTCACCTGTCAAGCTGACAGGTTGTCAAGCCTTGTCACGCCTCACTGACTGACTTGACAGGTGACAACTATGCACCACATGTCAGAGTGTCACTCACTTGTCTACCTCTCAAGCTGTCACCTGTCAAGCTGACAGGTTGTCAAGCCTTGTCACGCCTCACTGACTGACTTGACAGGTGACAACTATGCACCACATGTCAGAGTGTCACTCACTTGTCTACCTCTCAAGCTGTCACCTGTCAAGCTGACAGGTTGTCAAGCCTTGTCACGCCTCACTGACTGACTTGACAGGTGACAACTATGCACCACATGTCAGAGTGTCACTCACTTGTCTACCTCTCAAGCTGTCACCTGTCAAGCTGACAGGTTGTCAAGCCTTGTCACGCCTCACTGACTGACTTGACAGGTGACAACTATGCACCACATGTCAGAGTGTCACTCACTTGTCTACCTCTCAAGCTGTCACCTGTCAAGCTGACAGGTTGTCAAGCCTTGTCACGCCTCACTGACTGACTTGACAGGTGACAACTATGCACCACATGTCAGAGTGTCACTCACTTGTCTACCTCTCAAGCTGTCACCTGTCAAGCTGACAGGTTGTCAAGCCTTGTCACGCCTCACTGACTGACTTGACAGGTGACAACTATGCACCACATGTCAGAGTGTCACTCACTTGTCTACCTCTCAAGCTGTCACCTGTCAAGCTGACAGGTTGTCAAGCCTTGTCACGCCTCACTGACTGACTTGACAGGTGACAACTATGCACCACATGTCAGAGTGTCACTCACTTGTCTACCTCTCAAGCTGTCACCTGTCAAGCTGACAGGTTGTCAAGCCTTGTCACGCCTCACTGACTGACTTGACAGGTGACAACTATGCACCACATGTCAGAGTGTCACTCACTTGTCTACCTCTCAAGCTGTCACCTGTCAAGCTGACAGGTTGTCAAGCCTTGTCACGCCTCACTGACTGACTTGACAGGTGACAACTATGCACCACATGTCAGAGTGTCACTCACTTGTCTACCTCTCAAGCTGTCACCTGTCAAGCTGACAGGTTGTCAAGCCTTGTCACGCCTCACTGACTGACTTGACAGGTGACAACTATGCACCACATGTCAGAGTGTCACTCACTTGTCTACCTCTCAAGCTGTCACCTGTCAAGCTGACAGGTTGTCAAGCCTTGTCACGCCTCACTGACTGACTTGACAGGTGACAACTATGCACCACATGTCAGAGTGTCACTCACTTGTCTACCTCTCAAGCTGTCACCTGTCAAGCTGACAGGTTGTCAAGCCTTGTCACGCCTCACTGACTGACTTGACAGGTGACAACTATGCACCACATGTCAGAGTGTCACTCACTTGTCTACCTCTCAAGCTGTCACCTGTCAAGCTGACAGGTTGTCAAGCCTTGTCACGCCTCACTGACTGACTTGACAGGTGACAACTATGCACCACATGTCAGAGTGTCACTCACTTGTCTACCTCTCAAGCTGTCACCTGTCAAGCTGACAGGTTGTCAAGCCTTGTCACGCCTCACTGACTGACTTGACAGGTGACAACTATGCACCACATGTCAGAGTGTCACTCACTTGTCTACCTCTCAAGCTGTCACCTGTCAAGCTGACAGGTTGTCAAGCCTTGTCACGCCTCACTGACTGACTTGACAGGTGACAACTATGCACCACATGTCAGAGTGTCACTCACTTGTCTACCTCTCAAGCTGTCACCTGTCAAGCTGACAGGTTGTCAAGCCTTGTCACGCCTCACTGACTGACTTGACAGGTGACAACAATGCACCACATGTCAGAGTGTCACTCACTTGTCTACCTCTCAAGCTGTCACCTGTCAAGCTGACAGGTTGTCAAGCCTTGTCACGCCTCACTGACTGACTTGACAGGTGACAACTATGCACCACATGTCAGAGTGTCACTCACTTGTCTACCTCTCAAGCTGTCACCTGTCAAGCTGACAGGTTGTCAAGCCTTGTCACGCCTCACTGACTGACTTGACAGGTGACAACTATGCACCACATGTCAGAGTGTCACTCACTTGTCTACCTCTCAAGCTGTCACCTGTCAAGCTGACAGGTTGTCAAGCCTTGTCACGCCTCACTGACTGACTTGACAGGTGACAACTATGCACCACATGTCAGAGTGTCACTCACTTGTCTACCTCTCAAGCTGTCACCTGTCAAGCTGACAGGTTGTCAAGCCTTGTCACGCCTCACTGACTGACTTGACAGGTGACAACTATGCACCACATGTCAGAGTGTCACTCACTTGTCTACCTCTCAAGCTGTCACCTGTCAAGCTGACAGGTTGTCAAGCCTTGTCACGCCTCACTGACTGACTTGACAGGTGACAACTATGCACCACATGTCAGAGTGTCACTCACTTGTCTACCTCTCAAGCTGTCACCTGTCAAGCTGACAGGTTGTCAAGCCTTGTCACGCCTCACTGACTGACTTGACAGGTGACAACTATGCACCACATGTCAGAGTGTCACTCACTTGTCTACCTCTCAAGCTGTCACCTGTCAAGCTGACAGGTTGTCAAGCCTTGTCACGCCTCACTGACTGACTTGACAGGTGACAACTATGCACCACATGTCAGAGTGTCACTCACTTGTCTACCTCTCAAGCTGTCAGGTTGTCAAGCCTTGTCACGCCTCACTGACTGACTTGACAGGTGACAACTATGCACCACATGTCAGAGTGTCACTCACTTGTCTACCTCTCAAGCTGTCACCTGTCAAGCTGACAGGTTGTCAAGCCTTGTCACGCCTCACTGACTGACTTGACAGGTGACAACAATGCACCACATGTCAGAGTGTCACTCACTTGTCTACCTCTCAAGCTGTCACCTGTCAAGCTGACAGGTTGTCAAGCCTTGTCACGCCTCACTGACTGACTTGACAGGTGACAACTATGCACCACATGTCAGAGTGTCACTCACTTGTCTACCTCTCAAGCTGTCACCTGTCAAGCTGACAGGTTGTCAAGCCTTGTCACGCCTCACTGACTGACTTGACAGGTGACAACTATGCACCACATGTCAGAGTGTCACTCACTTGTCTACCTCTCAAGCTGTCACCTGTCAAGCTGACAGGTTGTCAAGCCTTGTCACGCCTCACTGACTGACTTGACAGGTGACAACTATGCACCACATGTCAGAGTGTCACTCACTTGTCTACCTCTCAAGCTGTCACCTGTCAAGCTGACAGGTTGTCAAGCCTTGTCACGCCTCACTGACTGACTTGACAGGTGACAACTATGCACCACATGTCAGAGTGTCACTCACTTGTCTACCTCTCAAGCTGTCACCTGTCAAGCTGACAGGTTGTCAAGCCTTGTCACGCCTCACTGACTGACTTGACAGGTGACAACTATGCACCACATGTCAGAGTGTCACTCACTTGTCTACCTCTCAAGCTGTCACCTGTCAAGCTGACAGGTTGTCAAGCCTTGTCACGCCTCACTGACTGACTTGACAGGTGACAACTATGCACCACATGTCAGAGTGTCACTCACTTGTCTACCTCTCAAGCTGTCACCTGTCAAGCTGACAGGTTGTCAAGCCTTGTCACGCCTCACTGACTGACTTGACAGGTGACAACTATGCACCACATGTCAGAGTGTCACTCACTTGTCTACCTCTCAAGCTGTCACCTGTCAAGCTGACAGGTTGTCAAGCCTTGTCACGCCTCACTGACTGACTTGACAGGTGACAACTATGCACCACATGTCAGAGTGTCACTCACTTGTCTACCTCTCAAGCTGTCACCTGTCAAGCTGACAGGTTGTCAAGCCTTGTCACGCCTCACTGACTGACTTGACAGGTGACAACTATGCACCACATGTCAGAGTGTCACTCACTTGTCTACCTCTCAAGCTGTCACCTGTCAAGCTGACAGGTTGTCAAGCCTTGTCACGCCTCACTGACTGACTTGACAGGTGACAACTATGCACCACATGTCAGAGTGTCACTCACTTGTCTACCTCTCAAGCTGTCACCTGTCAAGCTGACAGGTTGTCAAGCCTTGTCACGCCTCACTGACTGACTTGACAGGTGACAACTATGCACCACATGTCAGAGTGTCACTCACTTGTCTACCTCTCAAGCTGTCACCTGTCAAGCTGACAGGTTGTCAAGCCTTGTCACGCCTCACTGACTGACTTGACAGGTGACAACTATGCACCACATGTCAGAGTGTCACTCACTTGTCTACCTCTCAAGCTGTCACCTGTCAAGCTGACAGGTTGTCAAGCCTTGTCACGCCTCACTGACTGACTTGACAGGTGACAACTATGCACCACATGTCAGAGTGTCACTCACTTGTCTACCTCTCAAGCTGTCACCTGTCAAGCTGACAGGTTGTCAAGCCTTGTCACGCCTCACTGACTGACTTGACAGGTGACAACTATGCACCACATGTCAGAGTGTCACTCACTTGTCTACCTCTCAAGCTGTCACCTGTCAAGCTGACAGGTTGTCAAGCCTTGTCACGCCTCACTGACTGACTTGACAGGTGACAACTATGCACCACATGTCAGAGTGTCACTCACTTGTCTACCTCTCAAGCTGTCACCTGTCAAGCTGACAGGTTGTCAAGCCTTGTCACGCCTCACTGACTGACTTGACAGGTGACAACTATGCACCACATGTCAGAGTGTCACTCACTTGTCTACCTCTCAAGCTGTCACCTGTCAAGCTGACAGGTTGTCAAGCCTTGTCACGCCTCACTGACTGACTTGACAGGTGACAACTATGCACCACATGTCAGAGTGTCACTCACTTGTCTACCTCTCAAGCTGTCACCTGTCAAGCTGACAGGTTGTCAAGCCTTGTCACGCCTCACTGACTGACTTGACAGGTGACAACTATGCACCACATGTCAGAGTGTCACTCACTTGTCTACCTCTCAAGCTGTCACCTGTCAAGCTGACAGGTTGTCAAGCCTTGTCACGCCTCACTGACTGACTTGACAGGTGACAACTATGCACCACATGTCAGAGTGTCACTCACTTGTCTACCTCTCAAGCTGTCACCTGTCAAGCTGACAGGTTGTCAAGCCTTGTCACGCCTCACTGACTGACTTGACAGGTGACAACTATGCACCACATGTCAGAGTGTCACTCACTTGTCTACCTCTCAAGCTGTCACCTGTCAAGCTGACAGGTTGTCAAGCCTTGTCACGCCTCACTGACTGACTTGACAGGTGACAACTATGCACCACATGTCAGAGTGTCACTCACTTGTCTACCTCTCAAGCTGTCACCTGTCAAGCTGACAGGTTGTCAAGCCTTGTCACGCCTCACTGACTGACTTGACAGGTGACAACTATGCACCACATGTCAGAGTGTCACTCACTTGTCTACCTCTCAAGCTGTCACCTGTCAAGCTGACAGGTTGTCAAGCCTTGTCACGCCTCACTGACTGACTTGACAGGTGACAACAATGCACCACATGTCAGAGTGTCACTCACTTGTCTACCTCTCAAGCTGTCACCTGTCAAGCTGACAGGTTGTCAAGCCTTGTCACGCCTCACTGACTGACTTGACAGGTGACAACTATGCACCACATGTCAGAGTGTCACTCACTTGTCTACCTCTCAAGCTGTCACCTGTCAAGCTGACAGGTTGTCAAGCCTTGTCACGCCTCACTGACTGACTTGACAGGTGACAACTATGCACCACATGTCAGAGTGTCACTCACTTGTCTACCTCTCAAGCTGTCACCTGTCAAGCTGACAGGTTGTCAAGCCTTGTCACGCCTCACTGACTGACTTGACAGGTGACAACTATGCACCACATGTCAGAGTGTCACTCACTTGTCTACCTCTCAAGCTGTCACCTGTCAAGCTGACAGGTTGTCAAGCCTTGTCACGCCTCACTGACTGACTTGACAGGTGACAACTATGCACCACATGTCAGAGTGTCACTCACTTGTCTACCTCTCAAGCTGTCACCTGTCAAGCTGACAGGTTGTCAAGCCTTGTCACGCCTCACTGACTGACTTGACAGGTGACAACAATGCACCACATGTCAGAGTGTCACTCACTTGTCTACCTCTCAAGCTGTCACCTGTCAAGCTGACAGGTTGTCAAGCCTTGTCACGCCTCACTGACTGACTTGACAGGTGACAACTATGCACCACATGTCAGAGTGTCACTCACTTGTCTACCTCTCAAGCTGTCACCTGTCAAGCTGACAGGTTGTCAAGCCTTGTCACGCCTCACTGACTGACTTGACAGGTGACAACTATGCACCACATGTCAGAGTGTCACTCACTTGTCTACCTCTCAAGCTGTCACCTGTCAAGCTGACAGGTTGTCAAGCCTTGTCACGCCTCACTGACTGACTTGACAGGTGACAACTATGCACCACATGTCAGAGTGTCACTCACTTGTCTACCTCTCAAGCTGTCACCTGTCAAGCTGACAGGTTGTCAAGCCTTGTCACGCCTCACTGACTGACTTGACAGGTGACAACATGCACCACATGTCAGAGTGTCACTCACTTGTCTACCTCTCAAGCTGTCACCTGTCAAGCTGACAGGTTGTCAAGCCTTGTCACGCCTCACTGACTGACTTGACAGGTGACAACTATGCACCACATGTCAGAGTGTCACTCACTTGTCTACCTCTCAAGCTGTCACCTGTCAAGCTGACAGGTTGTCAAGCCTTGTCACGCCTCACTGACTGACTTGACAGGTGACAACTATGCACCACATGTCAGAGTGTCACTCACTTGTCTACCTCTCAAGCTGTCACCTGTCAAGCTGACAGGTTGTCAAGCCTTGTCACGCCTCACTGACTGACTTGACAGGTGACAACTATGCACCACATGTCAGAGTGTCACTCACTTGTCTACCTCTCAAGCTGTCACCTGTCAAGCTGACAGGTTGTCAAGCCTTGTCACGCCTCACTGACTGACTTGACAGGTGACAACTATGCACCACATGTCAGAGTGTCACTCACTTGTCTACCTCTCAAGCTGTCACCTGTCAAGCTGACAGGTTGTCAAGCCTTGTCACGCCTCACTGACTGACTTGACAGGTGACAACAATGCACCACATGTCAGAGTGTCACTCACTTGTCTACCTCTCAAGCTGTCACCTGTCAAGCTGACAGGTTGTCAAGCCTTGTCACGCCTCACTGACTGACTTGACAGGTGACAACTATGCACCACATGTCAGAGTGTCACTCACTTGTCTACCTCTCAAGCTGTCACCTGTCAAGCTGACAGGTTGTCAAGCCTTGTCACGCCTCACTGACTGACTTGACAGGTGACAACTATGCACCACATGTCAGAGTGTCACTCACTTGTCTACCTCTCAAGCTGTCACCTGTCAAGCTGACAGGTTGTCAAGCCTTGTCACGCCTCACTGACTGACTTGACAGGTGACAACTATGCACCACATGTCAGAGTGTCACTCACTTGTCTACCTCTCAAGCTGTCACCTGTCAAGCTGACAGGTTGTCAAGCCTTGTCACGCCTCACTGACTGACTTGACAGGTGACAACTATGCACCACATGTCAGAGTGTCACTCACTTGTCTACCTCTCAAGCTGTCACCTGTCAAGCTGACAGGTTGTCAAGCCTTGTCACGCCTCACTGACTGACTTGACAGGTGACAACTATGCACCACATGTCAGAGTGTCACTCACTTGTCTACCTCTCAAGCTGTCACCTGTCAAGCTGACAGGTTGTCAAGCCTTGTCACGCCTCACTGACTGACTTGACAGGTGACAACTATGCACCACATGTCAGAGTGTCACTCACTTGTCTACCTCTCAAGCTGTCACCTGTCAAGCTGACAGGTTGTCAAGCCTTGTCACGCCTCACTGACTGACTTGACAGGTGACAACTATGCACCACATGTCAGAGTGTCACTCACTTGTCTACCTCTCAAGCTGTCACCTGTCAAGCTGACAGGTTGTCAAGCCTTGTCACGCCTCACTGACTGACTTGACAGGTGACAACTATGCACCACATGTCAGAGTGTCACTCACTTGTCTACCTCTCAAGCTGTCACCTGTCAAGCTGACAGGTTGTCAAGCCTTGTCACGCCTCACTGACTGACTTGACAGGTGACAACTATGCACCACATGTCAGAGTGTCACTCACTTGTCTACCTCTCAAGCTGTCACCTGTCAAGCTGACAGGTTGTCAAGCCTTGTCACGCCTCACTGACTGACTTGACAGGTGACAACAATGCACCACATGTCAGAGTGTCACTCACTTGTCTACCTCTCAAGCTGTCACCTGTCAAGCTGACAGGTTGTCAAGCCTTGTCACGCCTCACTGACTGACTTGACAGGTGACAACAATGCACCACATGTCAGAGTGTCACTCACTTGTCTACCTCTCAAGCTGTCACCTGTCAAGCTGACAGGTTGTCAAGCCTTGTCACGCCTCACTGACTGACTTGACAGGTGACAACTATGCACCACATGTCAGAGTGTCACTCACTTGTCTACCTCTCAAGCTGTCACCTGTCAAGCTGACAGGTTGTCAAGCCTTGTCACGCCTCACTGACTGACTTGACAGGTGACAACTATGCACCACATGTCAGAGTGTCACTCACTTGTCTACCTCTCAAGCTGTCACCTGTCAAGCTGACAGGTTGTCAAGCCTTGTCACGCCTCACTGACTGACTTGACAGGTGACAACTATGCACACATGTCAGAGTGTCACTCACTTGTCTACCTCTCAAGCTGTCACCTGTCAAGCTGACAGGTTGTCAAGCCTT
>MRSW03000159.1:0-42738 GCA_001923025.3 Taenia multiceps | reverse complement strand
CTGTCAAGCTGTCACCTGTCCCCACAAAGCTACAGGTTGTCAACCTGTCACCCTCACTGCTGACTTGACAGTGACCAATGCACCACATGTCAGGTGTCACTCACTTGTCTACCTGTCAAGCTGTCACCTGTCAAGCTACAGGTTGTCAAGCCTTGTCACGCCTCACTGACTGACTTGACAGGTGACACATGCCCACATGTCAGAGTGTCCTCACTTGTCTACCTTCAAGCTGTCACCTGTTCAGCTGACAGGTTTGTCAACCTTGTCACGCCTCACTGACTGACTTGACGGTGACAACAATGCACCACATGTCAGAGTGCACTCACTTGTCTACCTGTCAAGCTGTCACCTGTCAAGCTGACAGGTTGTCAAGCCTTGCACCCTCACTGACTGACTTGACAGGTGACAACATGCACCACATTCAGAGTGTCCCTCACTTGTCTACCTGTCAAGCTGTCACCGTTCAAGCTGACAGGTTTCAAGCCTTGTCACTCCCTCACTGACTGACTGACAGGTGACTACACAATGCACCACAGTCAGAGTGTCACCACTTGTCTACCTGTCAAGCTGTCACCTGTCAAGCTGACAGGTTGTCAGCCTTGTCACGCCTCACTGACTGACTTGACAGTGACACAATGCACCACATGTCAGAGTGTCACTCACTTTGCTCTACCTGTCAAGCTGTCACACCTGTCAACTGACAGTTGTCAAGCCTTGTCACGCCTCACTGACTGACCTTGACAGTGACACAATGCACCACATGTCAGAGTGTCTCACTTGTCTACCTGTCAAGCTGTCACCTGTCAAGCTGACAGTTGTCCCTTGTCACGCCTCACTGACTGACTTGACAGGTGACAACAAGCACCACATGTCAGAGTGTCACTCACTTGTCTACCTGTCAAGCTGTCACCTGTCAAGCTGACAGTTGTCAAGCCTGGTTACCGACCGCACTGACCTGACTTGACAGGTTGACAACAATGCACCACATGTCTGTCCACTCACTTGTCTACCTGTCCAAGTGTCACCTGTCAAGCTGACATTTGTCAAGCCTTGTCACGCCTTACTCACTGACTGACTTGACAGTGACAAATGCCCACACATGTCAGTGTCACCTCACTTGTCTACTGTCCAAGCTGTCACCTGTCAAGCTGACAGGTTGTCAAGCCTTGTCACACCCTCACTGACTGACTTGACAGGTGACAACATGCACCACATGTCAGAGTGTCACTCACTTGTCTACCTGTCAAGCTGTCACCTGTCATGCAGGTTGTCAAGCCTTGTCACGCTCACTGACTGACTTGACAGTGACAACAATGCACACCAATGTCAGAGTGTCACTCACTTGTCTACCTGTCAGCTGTCACCTGTCAAGCTGACAGTTTGTCAAGCCTTGTCACGCCTCACTACTGACTTGACACGGACAACAATGCACCACATGTCAGAGTGTCACTCACTTGTCTACCTGTCAAGCTGTCACCTGTCAAGCTGACAGTTGTCAAGCCTTGTCCGCCTTACTCACTGACTGACTTGACAGGTGACAACAATGCACCACATGTCAGAGTGTCACTCACTTGTCTACCTGTCAAAGCTGTCACCTGTCAAGCTACAGGTTGTCAAGCTTGTCACGCCTTACTCACTGACTGACTTGACAGGTGACAACAATGCACCACATGTCAGAGTGTCACTCACTTGTCTACCTGTCAATGTCACCTTCAAGCTGACAGGTTGTCAAGCCTTGTCACGCCTCACTGACTGACTTGACAGGTTACAACAATGCACCACATGTCAGAGTGTCACTCACTTGTCTACCTGTCAGCTGTCACCTGTCAAGCTGACAGGTTGTCAGCCTTGTCACGCCTACTCACTGACTGACTTGACAGTGACAATGCACCACATGTCAGAGTGTCCTCACTTGTCTACCTGTAAGCTGTCACCTGTCAAGCTGACAGGTTTCAAGCCTTGTCACGCCCTCACTGACTGACTTGACAGTGACAACATGCACCACATGTCAGAGTGTCACTCACTTGTCTACCTGTCAAGCTGTCACCTGTCAAGCTGACAGGTTGTCAAGCCTTGTCACGCCTCACTGACTGACTTGACAGTGACAACAATGCACCACATGTCAGAGTGTCACTCACTTGTCTACCTGTTCACTGTCCACCTGTCAAGCTGACAGGTTGTCAAGCCTTGTCACGCCTCACTGACTGACTTGACAGGTGACAACAATGCACCACATGTCAGAGTGTCACTCACTTGTCTACCTGTCAAGCTGTCACCTGTCAAGCTGACAGGTTGTCAAGCCTTGTCACGCCTCACTGACTGACTTGACAGTGACAACAATGCACCACATGTCAGAGTGTCACTCACTTGTCTACCTGTCAAGCTGTCACCTGTCAAGCTGACAGGTTGTCAAGCCTGTCACGCCTCACTGACTGACTTGACATGACAACATGCACCACCTGTCAGAGTGTCACTCACTTGTCTACCTGTCAAGCTGTCACCTGTCAAGCTGACAGGTTGTCAAGCCTTGTCACGCCTCACTGACTGACTTGACAGGTGACAACAATGCACCACATGTCAGAGTGTCACTCACTTGTCTACCTGTCAAGCTGTCACCTGTCACTGACAGGTTTGTCAAGCCTTGTCACGCCTCTCACTGACTGACTTGACAGTGACAACAATGCACCACATGTCAGAGTGTCACTCACTTGTCTACCTGTCAAGCTGTCACCTGTCAAGCTGACAGGTTGTCAAGCCTTGTCACGACCACTGACTGACTTGACAGGTGACAACAATGCACCACATGTCAGAGTGTCACTCACTTGTCTACCTGTCAAGCTGTCACCTGTCCAAGCTGACAGGTTGTCAAGCCTTGTCACGCCTCACTGACTGACTTGACAGGTGACAACAATGCACCACATGTCAGAGTGTCACTCACTTGTCTACCTGTCAAGCTGTCACCTGTCAAGCTGACAGGTTTCAAGCCTTGTCACGCCTCACTGACTGACTTGACAGGTGACAACAATGCACCACATGTCAGAGTGTCACTCACTTGTCTACCGTCAAGCTGTCACCTGTCAAGCTGACAGGTTGTCAAGCCTTGTCACGCCTCTCACTGCTGACTTGACAGGTGACAACAATGCACCACATGTCAGAGTGTCACTCACTTGTCTACCTGTCAAGCTGTCACCTGTCAGCTGACAGGTTGTCAAGCCTTGTCCGCCCACTGACTGACTTGACAGGTGACAACAATGCACCACATGTCAGAGTGTCACTCACTTGTCTACCTGTCAAGCTGTCACCTGTCAGCTGACAGGTTGTCAAGCCTTGTCCACTCCTCACTGACTGACTTGACAGGTGACAACAATGCACCACATGTCAGAGTGTCACTCACTTGTCTACCTGTCAAGCTGTCACCTGTCAAGCTGACAGGTTGTCAAGCCTTGTCACGCCTCACTGACTGACTTGACAGGTGACAACAATGCACCACATGTCAGAGTGTCACTCACTTGTCTACCTGTCAAGCTGTCACCTTCAAGCTGACAGGTTGTCAAGCCTTGTCACGCCTCACTGACTGACTTGACAGTGACAACAATGCACCACATGTCAGAGTGTCACTCACTTGTCTACCTGTCAAGCTGTCACCTGTCAAGCTGACAGGTTGTCAGCCTTGTCACGCCTCTGACTGACTGACTTGAAGTGACAACAATGCACCACATGTCAGAGTGTCACTCACTTGTCTACCTGTCAAGCTGTCACCTGTCAAGCTGACAGTTGTCAAGCCTTGTCACGCCTCACTGACTGACTTGACAGGTGACAACAATGCACCACATGTCAGTGTCACTCACTTGTCTACCTGTCAAGCTGTCACCTGTCAAGCTGACAGGTTGTCAAGCCTTGTCAGCCCCCACTGACTGACTTGACAGGTGACAAACATGCACCACATGTCAGAGTGTCACTCACTTGTCTACCTGTCAAGCTGTCACCTGTCAAGCTGACAGTTGTCAAGCCTTGTCACGCCTCACTGACTGACTTGACAGGTGACAACAATGCACCACAATGTCAGAGTGTCACTCACTTGTCTACCTGTCAAGCTGTCACCTGTCAAGCTGACAGGTTGTCAAGCCTTGTCACGCCCACTGACTGACTTGACAGGTACAACAATGCCCACATGTCAGAGTGTCACTCACTTGTCTACCTGTCAAGCTGTCACCTGTCAAGCTGACAGGTTGTCAAGCCTTGTCACGCCGCACTGCTGACTTGACAGTGACAACAATGCACCACATGTCAGAGTGTCACTCACTTGTCTACCTGTCAAGCTGTCACCTGTCAAGCTGACAGGTTGTCAAGCCTTGTCCCGCTCACTGACTGACTTGACAGGTGACACAATGCACCACATGTCAGAGTGGTCACTCACTTGTCTACCTGTCAAGCTGTCACCTGTCAAGCTGACAGGTTGTCAAGCCTTGTCACGCCTCACTGACTGACTTGACAGGTGACACATGCACCACATGTCAGAGTGTCACTCACTTGTCTACCTTCAAGCTGTCACCTGTCAAGCTGACAGGTTGTCAAGCCTTGTCACGCCGCACTGACTGACTTGACAGGTGACAACAATGCACCACATGTCGATGTCACTCACTTGTCTACCTGTCAAGCTGTCACCTGTCAAGCTGACAGTTGTCAAGCCTTGTCACGCCTCACTGACTGACTTGACAGGTGACAACAATGCACCACATGTCAGTGTCACTCACTTGTCTACCTGTCAGCTGTCACCTGTCAAGCTGACAGGTTGTCAAGCCTTGTCACGCCTCACTGACTGACTTGACAGGTGACAACTGCACCCACATGTCAGAGTGTCACTCACTTGTCTACCTGTCAAGCTGTCACCTGTCAAGCTGACAGGTTGTCAAGCCTTGTCACGCCTCACTGACTGACTTGACAGGTGACAACATGCACCACATGTCAGAGTGTCACTCACTTGTCTACCTGTCAAGCTGTCACCTGTCAAGCTGACAGGTTGTCAAGCCTTGTCACGCCTCACTGACTGACTTGACAGGTGACAACAATGCACCACATGTCGAGTGTCACTCACTTGTCTACCTGTCAAGCTGTCACCTGTCAAGCTGACAGGTCAAGCCTTGTCACGCCTCACTGACTGACTTGACAGGTGACAACAATGCACCACATGTCAGAGTGTCACTCACTTGTCTACCTGTCAAGCTGTCACCTGTCAAGCTACAGGTTGTCAAGCCTTGTCACGCCTCACTGACTGACTTGACAGGTGACACAATGCACCACATGTCAGAGTGTCACTCACTTGTCTACCTGTCAAGCTGTCACCTGTCAAGCTGACAGGTTGTCAAGCCTTGTCACGCCTCACTGACGACTTGACAGGTGACACAATGCACCACATGTCAGAGTGTACTCACTTGTCTACCTGTCAAGCTGTCACCTGTCCTGACAGGTTGTCAAGCTTGTCCGCTCACTGACTGACTTGACAGGTGACACAATGCACCACATGTCGAGTGTCACTCACTTGTCTACCTGTCAAGCTGTCACCTGTCAAGCTGACAGGTTGTCAAGCCTTGTCACGCCCTCACTGACTGACTTGACAGGTGACAACAATGCACCACATGTCAGAGTGTCACTCACTTGTCTACCTGTCAAGCTGTCACCTGTCAAGCTGACAGGTTGTCAAGCCTTGTCACGCCTCACTGACTGACTTGACAGGTGACACAATGCACCACATGTCAGAGTGTCACTCACTTGTCTACCTGTCAAGCTGTCACCTGTCACTGACAGGTTGTCAAGCCTTGTCACGCCCGCCTCACTGACTGACTTGACAGTGACAACAATGCACCACATGTCAGAGTGTCACTCACTTGTCTACCTGTCAAGCTGTCACCTTTCAGCTGACAGTTGTCAAGCCTTGTCACGCCACTCACTGACTGACTTGACAGGTGACAACATGCACCACATGTCAGAGTGTCCTCACTTGTCTACCTGTCAAGCTGTCACCTGTCAAGCTGACAGTTGTCAACCTTGTCCACGCCTCCACTGACTGACTTGACAGGTGACAACATGCACCACATGTCGAGTGTCACTCACTTGTCTACCTGTCAAGCTGTCACCTGTCAAGCTGACAGGTTGTCACCTTGTCACGCCTCACTGACTGACTTGACAGTGACAACAATGCACCACATTCAGAGTGTCACTCACTTGTCCTGTCAAGCTGTCACCTGTCAAGCTGACAGGTTGTCAAGCCTTGTCCGCCTCACTGACTGACTTGACAGGTGACAACATGCACCACATGTCAGAGTGTCACTCACTTGTCTACCTGTCAAGCTTCACCTGTCAAGCTGACAGGTTGTCAAGCCTTGTCACGCCTCACTGACTGACTTGACAGGTGACAACAATGCACCACATGTCAGAGTGTCACTCACTTGTCTACCTGTCAGCTGTCCCTGTCAAGCTGACAGGTTGTCAAGCCTTGTCACCGCCTCACTGACTGACTTGACAGTGACAACAATGCACCACATGTCAGAGTGTCACTCACTTGTCTACCTGTCAAGCTGTCACCTGTCAAGCTGACAGTTGTCAAGCCTTGTCCACGCCTCACTGACTGACTTGACAGGTGACAACAATGCACCACATGTCAGTGTCACTCACTTGTCTACCTGTCAAGCTGTCACCTGTCAAGCTGACAGGTTGTCAAGCCTTGTCACGCCTCACTGACTGACTTGACAGGTGACAACAATGCACCACATGTCAGTGTCACTCACTTGTCTACCTGTCAAGCTGTCACCTGTCAGCTGACAGGTTGTCAAGCCTTGTCACGCCTCACTGACTGACTTGACAGGTGACAACAATGCACCACATGTCAGAGTGTCACTCACTTGTCTACCTGTCAAGCTGTCACCTGTCAAGCTGACAGGTTGTCAAGCCTTGTCACGCCTCACTGACTGACTTGACAGGTGACAACAATGCACCACATGTCAGAGTGTCACTCACTTGTCTACCTGTCAAGCTGTCACCTGTCAAGCTGACAGGTTGTCAAGCCTTGTCACGCCTCACTGACTGACTGACAGGTGACACAATGCACCACATGTCGAGTGTCACTCACTTGTCTACCTGTCAAGCTTGTCACCTGTCAACTGACAGGTTGTCAACCTTGTCACGCCTCACTGACTGACTTGACAGGTGACAACAATGCACCACATGTCGAGTGTCACTCACTTGTCTACCTGTCAAGCTGTCACCTGTCAAGCTGACAGTTGTCAAGCCTTGTCACGCCTCACTGACTGACTTGACAGTGACAACAATGCACCACATGTCAGAGTGTCACTCACTTGTCTACCTGTCAAGCTGTCACCTGTCAAGCTGACAGGTGTCAAGCCTTGTCACGCCTCACTGACTGACTTGACAGGTGACAACAATGCACCACATGTCAGAGTGCACTCACTTGTCTACCTGTCAAGCTGTCACCTGTCAAGCTGACAGGTTGTCAAGCCTGTCACGCCTCACTGACTGACTTGACAGGTGACAACAATGCACCACATGTCAGAGTTCTCTCACTTGTCTACCTGTCAGCTGTCACCCTGTCAAGCTGACAGGTTGTCAAGCCTTGTCACGCCTCACTGACTGACTTGAGGTGACAACAATGCACCACATGTCAGAGTGTCACTCACTTGTCTACCTGTCAAGCTGTCACCTGTCAAGCTGACAGGTTGTCAAGCCTTGTCCGCCTCACTGACTGACTTGACAGGTGACAACAATGCACCACATGTCAGAGTGTCACTCACTTGTCTACCTGTCAAGCTGTCACCTGTCAAGCTGACAGGTTGTCAAGCCTTGTCACGCCTCACTGACTGACTTGACAGGTGACACAATGCACCACATGTCAGAGTGTCACTCACTTGTCTACCTGTCAAGCTGTCACCTGTCAAGCTGACAGGTTGTCAACCTTGTCACGCCTCTCACTGACTGACTTGACAGTGACAACAATGCCCACATGTCAGAGTGTCACTCACTTGTCTACCTGTCAAGCTGTCACCTGTCAAGCTGACAGGTTGTCAAGCCTTGTCACGCCTCACTGACTGACTTGACAGTGACAACAATGCACCACAGTCAGAGTGTCACTCACTTGTCTACCTGTCAAGCTGTCACCTGTCAAGCTGACAGGTTGTCAGCCTTGTCACGCCTCACTGACTGACTTGACAGGTGACACAATGCACCACATGTCAGAGTGTCACTCACTTGTCTACCTGTCAAGCTGTCACCTGTCAAGCTGACAGGTTGTCAAGCCTTGTCACGCCTCACTGACTGACTTGACAGTGACAACAATGCACCACATGTCAGAGTGTCACTCACTTGTCTACCTGTCAAGCTGTCACCTGTCAGCTGACAGGTTGTCAAGCCTTGTCACGCCTCTCACTGACTGACTGACAGGTGACAACAATGCACCACATGTCAGATGTCACTCACTTGTCTACCTGTCAAGCTGTCACCTGTCAAGCTGACAGGTTGTCAAGCCTTGTCACGCCTCACTGACTGACTTGACAGGTGACAACAATGCACCACATGTCAGAGTGTCACTCACTTGTCTACCTGTCAAGCTGTCACCTGTCAAGCTGACAGGTTGTCAAGCCTTGTCACGCCTCACTGACTGACTTGACAGGTGACAACAATGCACCACATGTCAGAGTGTCACTCACTTGTCTACCTGTCAAGCTGTCACCTGTCAAGCTGACAGGTTTCAAGCCTTGTCACGCCTCACTGACTGACTTGACAGTGACAACAATGCACCATGTCAGAGTGTCACTCACTTGTCTACCTGTCAGCTGTCACCTGTCAAGCTGACAGTTGTCAAGCCTTGTCACGCCTCACTGACTGACTTGACAGGTGACAACAATGCACCACATGTCAGAGTGTCACTCACTTGTCTACCTGTCAAGCTGTCACCTGTCAAGCTGACAGGTTTCAAGCCTTGTCACGCCTCACTGACTGACTTGACAGGTGACAACAATGCACCACATGTCAGAGTGTCACTCACTTGTCTACCTGTCAAGCTGTCACCTGTCAAGCTGACAGGTTGTCAAGCCTTGTCACGCCTCACTGACTGCTTGACAGGTGACAACAATGCACCACATGTCAGAGTGTCACTCACTTGTCTACCTGTCAAGCTGTCACCTGTCAAGCTGACAGGTTGTCAAGCCTTGTCACGCCTCACTGACTGACTTGACAGGTGACAACAATGCACCACATGTCAGATTGTCACTCACTTGTCTACCTGTCAAGCTGTCACCTGTCAAGCTGACAGGTTGTCAAGCCTTGTCACGCCTCACTGACTGACTTGACAGGTGACAACAATGCACCACATGTCAGAGTGTCACTCACTTGTCTACCTGTCAAGCTGTCACCTGTCAAGCTGACAGGTTGTCAAGCCTTGTCACGCCTCACTGACTGACTTGACAGGTGACAACAATGCACCACATGTCAGAGTGTCACTCACTTGTCTACCTGTCAAGCTGTCACCTGTCAAGCTGACAGGTTGTCAAGCCTTGTCACGCCTCACTGACTGACTTGACAGGTGACAACAATGCACCACATGTCAGAGTGTCACTCACTTGTCTACCTGTCAAGCTGTCACCTGTCAAGCTGACAGGTTGTCAAGCCTTGTCACACCTCACTGACTGACTTGACAGGTGACAACAATGCACCACATGTCAGAGTGTCACTCACTTGTCTACCTGTCAAGCTGTCACCTGTCAAGCTGACAGGTTGTCAAGCCTTGTCACGCCTCACTGACTGACTGACTTGACAGGTGACAACAATTCACCACATGCCAGAGTGTCACTCACTTGTCACCTGTCCTGTCACTGTCACCTGTCAAGCTGACAGGTTGTCAGCCTTGTCACGCCTCACTGACTGACTTGACAGGTGACAACAATGCACCACATGTCAGTGTCACTCACTTGTCTACCTGTCAACTGTCACCTGTCAAGCTGACAGTTGTCAAGCCTTGTCACGCCTCACTTCTGACTGACTTGACAGTGACAACAATGCACCACATGTCAGAGTGTCACTCACTTGTCTACCTGTCAAGCTGTCACCTGTCAAGCTGACAGGTTGTCAAGCCTTGTCACGCCTCACTGACTGACTTGACAGGTGACAACAATGCACCACATGTCAGAGTGTCACTCACTTGTCTACCTGTCAAGCTGTCACCTGTCAGCTGACAGGTTGTCAAGCCTTGTCACGCCTCACTGACTGACTTGACAGGTGACAACAATGCACCACATGTCAGAGTGTCACTCACTTGTCTACCTGTCAAGCTGTCACCTGTCAAGCTGACAGGTTGTCAAGCCTTGTCCGCCTCACTGACTGACTTGACAGTGACAACAATGCACCACATGTCAGTGTCACTCACTTGTCTACCTGTCAAGCTGTCACCTGTCAAGCTGACAGTTGTCAAGCCTTGTCACGCCTCACTGACTGACTTGACAGGTGACACATGCACCACATGTCAGAGTGTCACTCACTTGTCTACCTGTCAAGCTGTCACCTGTCAAGCTGACAGGTTGTCAAGCCTTGTCACGCCTCACTGACTGACTTGACGGTGACACAATGCACCACATGTCAGAGTGTCACTCACTTGTCTACCTGTCAAGCTGTCACCTGTCAAGCTGACAGGTTGTCAAGCCTTGTCACGCCTCACTGACTGACTTGACAGGTGACAACAATGCACCACATGTCAGAGTGTCACTCACTTGTCTACCTGTCAAGCTGTCACCTGTCAAGCTGACAGGTTGTCAAGCCTTGTCACGCCTCACTGACTGACTTGACAGGTGACAACAATGCACCACATGTCAGAGTGTCACTCACTTGTCTACCTGTCAAGCTGTCACCTGTCAAGCTGACAGGTTGTCAAGCCTTGTCACGCCTCACTGACTGACTTGACAGGTGACAACAATGCACCACATGTCAGAGTGTCACTCACTTGTCTACCTGTCAAGCTGTCACCTGTCAAGCTGACAGTGTGTCAAGCCTTGTCACGCCTCACTGACTGACTTGACAGGTGACAACAATGCACCACATGTCAGAGTGTCACTCACTTGTCTACCTGTCAAGCTGTCACCTGTCAAGCTGACAGGTTGTCAAGCCTTGTCACGCCTCCTGACTGACTTGACAGGTGACAACAATGCACCACATGTCAGAGTGTCCTCACTTGTCTACCTGTCAAGCTGTCACCTGTCAGCTGACAGGTTGTCAAGCCTTGTCACGCCTCACTGACTGACTTGACAGGTGACAACAATGCACCACATGTCAGAGTGTCACTCACTTGTCTACCTGTCAAGCTGTCACCTGTCAAGCTGACAGGTTGTCAAGCCTTGTCCACGCCTCACTGACGACTTGACAGGTGACAACAATGCACCACATGTCAGAGTGTCACTCACTTGTCTACCTGTCAAGCTGTCACCTGTCAAGCTGACAGGTTTCAAGCCTTGTCACGCCTCACTGACTGACTTGACAGGTGACAACAATGCACCACATGTCAGAGTGTCACTCACTTGTCTACCTGTCACTGTCACCTGTCAAGCTGACAGGTTGTCAAGCCTTGTCACGCCACTGACTGACTTGACAGGTGACACAATGCACCACATGTCAGAGTGTCACTCACTTGTCTACCTGTCAAGCTGTCACCTGTCAAGCTGACAGGTTGTCAAGCCTTGTCACGCCTCACTGACTGACTTGACAGTGACAACAATGCACCACATGTCAGAGTGTCACTCACTTGTCTACCTGTCAAGCTGTCACCTGTCAAGCTGACAGGTTGTCAAGCCTTGTCACGCCTCACTGACTGACTTGACAGGTGACAACAATGCACCACATGTCAGTGTCACTCACTTGTCTACCTGTCAAGCTGTCACCTGTCAAGCTGACAGGTTGTCAAGCCTTGTCACGCCTCACTGACTGACTTGACAGGTGACAACAATGCACCACATGTCAGAGTGTCACTCACTTGTCTACCTGTCAAGCTGTCACCTGTCAAGCTGACAGGTTGTCAAGCCTTGTCACGCCGCACTGACTGACTTGACAGGTGACAACAATGCACCACATGTCAGTGTCACTCACTTGTCTACCTGTCAAGCTGTCACCTGTCAAGCTGACAGGTTGTCAAGCCTTGTCACGCCTCACTGACTGACTTGACAGGTGACAACAATGCACCACATGTCAGAGTGTCACTCACTTGTCTACCTGTCAAGCTGTCACCTGTCAAGCTGACAGGTTGTCAAGCCTTGTCACGCCTCACTGACTGACTTGACAGGTGACAACAATGCACCACATGTCAGAGTGTCACTCACTTGTCTACCTGTCAAGCTGTCACCTGTCAAGCTGACAGGTTGTCAAGCCGTCACGCCTCACTGACTGACTTGACAGTGACAACATGCACCACATGTCAGAGTGTCACTCACTTGTCTACCTGTCAAGCTGTCACCTGTCAAGCTGACAGGTTGTCAAGCCTTGTCACGCCTCACTGACTGACTTGACAGGTGACACAATGCACCACATGTCAGAGTGTCACTCACTTGTCTACCTGTCAAGCTGTCACCTGTCAAGCTGACAGGTTGTCAAGCCTTGTCACGCCTCACTGACTGACTTGACAGGTGACACATGCACCACATGTCAGAGTGTCACTCACTTGTCTACCTGTCAAGCTGTCACCTGTCAAGCTGACAGGTTGTCAAGCCTTGTCACGCCTCACTGACTGACTTGACAGTGACAACAATGCACCACATGTCAGAGTGTCACTCACTTGTCTACCTGTCAAGCTGTCACCTGTCAAGCTGACAGGTTGTCAAGCCTTGTCACGCCTCACTGACTGACTTGACAGGTGACAACAATGCACCACATGTCAGAGTGTCACTCACTTGTCTACCTGTCAAGCTGTCACCTGTCAAGCTGACAGGTTGTCAAGCCTTGTCACGCCTCACTGACTGACTTGACAGGTGACAACATGCACCACATGTCAGAGTGTCACTCACTTGTCTACCTGTCAAGCTGTCACCTGTCAAGCTGACAGGTTGTCAAGCCTTGTCACGCCTCACTGACTGACTTGACAGGTGACAACAATGCACCACATGTCAGTGTCACTCACTTGTCTACCTGTCAAGCTGTCACCTGTCAAGCTGACAGGTTGTCAAGCCTTGTCACGCCCTACTCACTGACTGACTTGACAGGTGACACAATGCACCACATGTCAGAGTGTCACTCACTTGTCTACCTGTCAAGCTGTCACCTGTCAAGCTGACAGGTTGTCAAGCCTTGTCACGCCTCACTGACTGACTTGACAGGTGACAACAATGCACCACATGTCAGAGTGTCACTCACTTGTCTACCTGTCAAGCTGTCACCTGTCAAGCTGACAGGTTGTCAAGCCTTGTCACCCTCACTGACTGACTTGACAGTGACAAATGCACCACATGTCAGAGTGTCACTCACTTGTCTACCTGTCAAGCTGTCACCTGTCAAGCTGACAGGTTGTCAAGCCTTGTCACGCCTCACTGACTGACTTGACAGGTGACAACAATGCACCACATGTCAGAGTGTCACTCACTTGTCTACCTGTCAAGCTGTCACCTGTCAAGCTGACAGGTTGTCAAGCCTTGTCACGCCTCACTGACTGACTTGACAGTGACAACAATGCACCACATGTCGAGTGTCACTCACTTGTCTACCTGTCAAGCTGTCACCTGTCAAGCTGACAGGTTGTCAAGCCTTGTCACGCCTCACTGACTGACTTGACAGGTGACAACAATGCACCACATGTCGAGTGTCACTCACTTGTCTACCTGTCAAGCTGTCACCTGTCAAGCTGACAGGTTGTCAAGCCTTGTCACGCCTCACTGACTGACTTGACAGGACAACAACACCACATGTCAGAGTGTCACTCACTTGTCTACCTGTCAAGCTGTCACCTGTCAAGCTGACAGGTTGTCAAGCCTTGTCACGCCTCACTGACTGACTTGACAGTGACAACAATGCACCACACCATCAGAGTGTCACTCACTTGTCTACCTGTCAAGCTGTCACCTGTCAGCTGACAGTTGTCAAGCCTTGTCACGCCTCACTGACTGACTTGACAGGTGACAACAATGCACCACATGTCAGAGTGTCACTCACTTGTCTACCTGTCAAGCTGTCACCTGTCAAGCTGACAGGTTGTCAAGCCTTGTCACGCCTCACTGACTGACTTGACAGGTACAACAATGCACCACATGTCAGAGTGTCACTCACTTGTCTACCTGTCAAGCTGTCACCTGTCAAGCTGACAGGTTGTCAAGCCTTGTCACACCTCTCACTGACTGACTTGACAGTGACAACAATGCACCACATGTCAGAGTGTCACTCACTTGTCTACCTGTCAAGCTGTCACCTGTCAAGCTGACAGGTTGTCAAGCCTTGTCACGCCTCACTGACTGACTTGACAGGTGACAACAATGCACCACATGTCAGAGTGTCACTCACTTGTCTACCTGTCAAGCTGTCACCTGTCAAGCTGACAGGTTGTCAAGCCTTGTCACGCCTCACTGACTGACTTGACAGGTGACACACAATGCACCACATGTCAGAGTGTCACTCACTTGTCTACCTGTCAAGCTGTCACCTGTCAAGCTGACAGGTTGTCAAGCCTTGTCACGCCTCCTGACTGACTTGACAGGTGACACAATGCACCACATGTCAGAGTGTCACTCACTTGTCTACCTGTCAAGCTGTCACCTGTCAAGCTGACAGGTTGTCAAGCCTTGTCACGCCTCACTGACTGACTTGACAGGTGACAACAATGCACCACATGTCAGAGTGTCACTCACTTGTCTACCTGTCAAGCTGTCACCTGTCAAGCTGACAGGTTGTCAAGCCTTGTCACGCCTCACTGACTGACTTGACAGGTGACAACAATGCACCACATGTCAGAGTGTCACTCACTTGTCTACCTGTCAAGCTGTCACCTGTCAAGCTGACAGGTTGTCAAGCCTTGTCACGCCTCACTGACTGACTTGACAGCTGACAACAATGCACCACATGTCAGAGTGTCACTCACTTGTCTACCTGTCAAGCTGTCACCTGTCAAGCTGACAGGTTGTCAAGCCTTGTCACGCCTCACTGACTGACTTGACAGGTGACAACAATGCACCACATGTCAGAGTGTCACTCACTTGTCTACCTGTCAAGCTGTCACCTGTCAAGCTGACAGGTTGTCAAGCCTTGTCACGCCTCACTGACTGACTTGACAGGTGACAACAATGCACCACATGTCAGAGTGTCACTCACTTGTCTACCTGTCAAGCTGTCACCTGTCAAGCTGACAGGTTGTCAAGCCTTGTCACGCCTCACTGACTGACTGACAGTGTGACAACATGCACCACATGTCAGTGTCACTCACTTGTCTACCTGTCAAGCTGTCACCTGTCAAGCTGACAGGTTGTCAAGCCTTGTCCGCCTCACTGACTGACTTGACAGGTGACAATGCACCACATGTCAGAGTGTCACTCACTTGTCTACCTGTCAAGCTGTCACCTGTCAAGCTGACAGGTTGTCAAGCCTTGTCACGCCTCACTGACTGACTTGACAGGTGACAACAATGCACCACATGTCAGAGTGTCACTCACTTGTCTACCTGTCAAGCTGTCACCTGTCAAGCTGACAGGTTGTCAAGCCTTGTCACGCCTCACTGACTGACTTGACAGGTGACAACAATGCACCACATGTCAGAGTGTCACTCACTTGTCTACCTGTCAAGCTGTCACCTGTCAAGCTGACAGGTTGTCAAGCCTTGTCACGCCTCTCACTGACTGACTTGACAGGTGACAACAATGCACCACATGTCAGAGTGTCACTCACTTGTCTACCTCAGCTGTCACCTGTCAAGCTGACAGGTTGTCAAGCCTTGTCACGCCTCACTGACTGACTTGACAGGTGACAACAATGCACCACATGTCAGAGTGTCACTCACTTGTCTACCTGTCAAGCTGTCACCTGTCAAGCTGACAGGTTGTCAAGCCTTGTCACGCCTCACTGACTGACTTGACAGGTGACAACAATGCACCACATGTCAGAGTGTCACTCACTTGTCTACCTGTCAAGCTGTCACCTGTCAAGCTGACAGGTTGTCAAGCCTTGTCACGCCTCACTGACTGACTTGACAGGTGACAACAATGCACCACATGTCAGAGTGTCACTCACTTGTCTACCTGTCAAGCTGTCACCTGTCAAGCTGACAGGTTTCAAGCCTTGTCACGCCTCACTGACTGACTTGACAGGTGACAACAATGCACCACATGTCAGAGTGTCACTCACTTGTCTACCTGTCAAGCTGTCACCTGTCAAGCTGACAGGTTGTCAAGCCTTGTCACGCCTCACTGACTGACTTGACAGGTGACAACAATGCACCACATGTCAGAGTGTCACTCACTTGTCTACCTGTCAAGCTGTCACCTGTCAAGCTGACAGGTTGTCAAGCCTTGTCACGCCTCACTGACTGACTTGACAGGTGACAACAATGCACCACATGTCAGAGTGTCACTCACTTGTCTACCTGTCAAGCTGTCACCTGTCAAGCTGACAGGTTGTCAAGCCTTGTCACGCCTCACTGACTGACTTGACAGGTGACAACAATGCACCACATGTCAGAGTGTCACTCACTTGTCTACCTGTCAAGCTGTCACCTGTCAAGCTGACAGGTTGTCAAGCCTTGTCACGCCTCACTGACTGACTTGACAGGTGACAACAATGCACCACATGTCAGAGTGTCACTCACTTGTCTACCTGTCAAGCTGTCACCTGTCAAGCTGACAGGTTGTCAAGCCTTGTCACGCCTCACTGACTGACTTGACAGGTGACAACAATGCACCACATGTCAGAGTGTCACTCACTTGTCTACCTGTCAAGCTGTCACCTGTCAAGCTGACAGGTTGTCAAGCCTTGTCACGCCTCACTGACTGACTTGACAGGTGACAACAATGCACCACATGTCAGAGTGTCACTCACTTGTCTACCTGTCAAGCTGTCACCTGTCAAGCTGACAGGTTGTCAAGCCTTGTCACGCCTCACTGACTGACTTGACAGTGACAACAATGCACCACATGTCAGAGTGTCACTCACTTGTCTACCTGTCAAGCTGTCACCTGTCAAGCTGACAGGTTGTCAAGCCTTGTCACGCCTACACTGACTGACTTGACAGGTGACAACAATGCACCACATGTCAGAGTGTCACTCACTTGTCTACCTGTCAAGCTGTCACCTGTCAAGCTGACAGGTTGTCAAGCCTTGTCACGCCTACTCACTGACTGACTTGACAGGTACAACAATGCACCACATGTCAGAGTGTCACTCACTTGTCTACCTGTCAAGCTGTCACCTGTCAAGCTGACAGGTTGTCAAGCCTTGTCACGCCTCACTGACTGACTTGACAGGTGACAACAATGCACCACATGTCAGAGTGTCACTCACTTGTCTACCTGTCAAGCTGTCACCTGTCAAGCTGACAGGTTGTCAAGCCTTGTCACGCCTCACTGACTGACTTGACAGGTGACAACAATGCACCACATGTCAGAGTGTCACTCACTTGTCTACCTGTCAAGCTGTCACCTGTCAAGCTGACAGGTTGTCAAGCCTTGTCACGCCTCACTGACTGACTTGACAGGTGACAACAATGCACCACATGTCAGAGTGTCACTCACTTGTCTACCTGTCAAGCTGTCACCTGTCAAGCTGACAGGTTGTCAAGCCTTGTCACGCCTCACTGACTGACTTGACAGGTGACAACAATGCACCACATGTCAGAGTGTCACTCACTTGTCTACCTGTCAAGCTGTCACCTGTCAAGCTGACAGGTTGTCAAGCCTTGTCACGCCTCACTGACTGACTTGACAGGTGACAACAATGCACCACATGTCAGAGTGTCACTCACTTGTCTACCTGTCAAGCTGTCACCTGTCAAGCTGACAGGTTGTCAAGCCTTGTCACGCCCACTGACTGACTTGACAGGTGACACAATGCACCACATGTCAGTGTCACTCACTTGTCTACCTGTCAAGCTGTCACCTGTCAAGCTGACAGGTTGTCAAGCCTTGTCACGCCTCACTGACTGACTTGACAGGTGACAACAATGCACCACATGTCAGAGTGTCACTCACTTGTCTACCTGTCAAGCTGTCACCTGTCAAGCTGACAGGTTGTCAAGCCTTGTCACGCCTCACTGACTGACTTGACAGGTGACAACAATGCACCACATGTCAGAGTGTCACTCACTTGTCTACCTGTCAAGCTGTCACCTGTCAAGCTGACAGGTTGTCAAGCCTTGTCACGCCTCACTGACTGACTTGACAGGTGACAACAATGCACCACATGTCAGAGTGTCACTCACTTGTCTACCTGTCAAGCTGTCACCTGTCAAGCTGACAGGTTGTCAAGCCTTGTCACGCCTCACTGACTGACTTGACAGGTGACAACAATGCACCACATGTCAGAGTGTCACTCACTTGTCTACCTGTCAAGCTGTCACCTGTCAAGCTGACAGGTTGTCAAGCCTTGTCACGCCTCACTGACTGACTTGACAGGTGACAACAATGCACCACATGTCAGAGTGTCACTCACTTGTCTACCTGTCAAGCTGTCACCTGTCAAGCTGACAGGTTGTCAAGCCTTGTCACGCCTCACTGACTGACTTGACAGGTGACAACAATGCACCACATGTCAGAGTGTCACTCACTTGTCTACCTGTCAAGCTGTCACCTGTCAAGCTGACAGGTTGTCAAGCCTTGTCACGCCTCACTGACTGACTTGACAGGTGACACAATGCACCACATGTCAGAGTGTCACTCACTTGTCTACCTGTCAAGCTGTCACCTGTCAAGCTGACAGGTTGTCAAGCCTTGTCACGCCTCACTGACTGACTTGACAGGTGACAACAATGCACCACATGTCAGAGTGTCACTCACTTGTCTACCTGTCAAGCTGTCACCTGTCAAGCTGACAGGTTGTCAAGCCTTGTCACGCCTCACTGACTGACTTGACAGGTGACAACAATGCACCACATGTCAGAGTGTCACTCACTTGTCTACCTGTCAAGCTGTCACCTGTCAAGCTGACAGGTTGTCAAGCCTTGTCACGCCTCACTGACTGACTTGACAGTGACACAATGCACCACATGTCAGAGTGTCACTCACTTGTCTACCTGTCAAGCTGTCACCTGTCAAGCTGACAGGTTGTCAAGCCTTGTCACGCCTCACTGACTGACTTGACAGGTGACAACAATGCACCACATGTCAGAGTGTCACTCACTTGTCTACCTGTCAAGCTGTCACCTGTCAAGCTGACAGGTTGTCAAGCCTTGTCACGCCTCACTGACTGACTTGACAGGTGACAACAATGCACCACATGTCAGAGTGTCACTCACTTGTCTACCTGTCAAGCTGTCACCTGTCAAGCTGACAGGTTGTCAAGCCTTGTCACGCCTCACTGACTGACTTGACAGTGACAACAATGCACCACATGTCAGAGTGTCACTCACTTGTCTACCTGTCAAGCTGTCACCTGTCAAGCTGACAGGTTGTCAAGCCTTGTCACGCCTCACTGACTGACTTGACAGGTGACAACAATGCACCACATGTCAGAGTGTCACTCACTTGTCTACCTGTCAAGCTGTCACCTGTCAAGCTGACAGGTTGTCAAGCCTTGTCACGCCTCACTGACTGACTTGACAGGTGACAACAATGCACCACATGTCAGAGTGTCACTCACTTGTCTACCTGTCAAGCTGTCACCTGTCAAGCTGACAGGTTGTCAAGCCTTGTCACGCCTCACTGACTGACTTGACAGGTGACACAATGCACCACATGTCAGAGTGTCACTCACTTGTCTACCTGTCAAGCTGTCACCTGTCAAGCTGACAGGTTGTCAAGCCTTGTCACGCCTCACTGACTGACTTGACAGGTGACAACAATGCACCACATGTCAGAGTGTCACTCACTTGTCTACCTGTCAAGCTGTCACCTGTCAAGCTGACAGGTTGTCAAGCCTTGTCACGCCTCACTGACTGACTTGACAGGTGACAACAATGCACCACATGTCAGAGTGTCACTCACTTGTCTACCTGTCAAGCTGTCACCTGTCAAGCTGACAGGTTGTCAAGCCTTGTCACGCCTCACTGACTGACTTGACAGGTGACAACAATGCACCACATGTCAGAGTGTCACTCACTTGTCTACCTGTCAAGCTGTCACCTGTCAAGCTGACAGGTTGTCAAGCCTTGTCACGCCTCACTGACTGACTTGACAGGTGACAACAATGCACCACATGTCAGAGTGTCACTCACTTGTCTACCTGTCAAGCTGTCACCTGTCAAGCTGACAGGTTGTCAAGCCTTGTCACGCCTCACTGACTGACTTGACAGGTGACAACAATGCACCACATGTCAGAGTGTCACTCACTTGTCTACCTGTCAAGCTGTCACCTGTCAAGCTGACAGGTTGTCAAGCCTTGTCACGCCTCACTGACTGACTTGACAGGTGACAACAATGCACCACATGTCAGAGTGTCACTCACTTGTCTACCTGTCAAGCTGTCACCTGTCAAGCTGACAGGTTGTCAAGCCTTGTCACGCCTCACTGACTGACTTGACAGGTGACAACAATGCACCACATGTCAGAGTGTCACTCACTTGTCTACCTGTCAAGCTGTCACCTGTCAAGCTGACAGGTTGTCAAGCCTTGTCACGCCTCACTGACTGACTTGACAGGTGACAACAATGCACCACATGTCAGAGTGTCACTCACTTGTCTACCTGTCAAGCTGTCACCTGTCAAGCTGACAGGTTGTCAAGCCTTGTCACGCCTCACTGACTGACTTGACAGGTGACAACAATGCACCACATGTCAGAGTGTCACTCACTTGTCTACCTGTCAAGCTGTCACCTGTCAAGCTGACAGGTTGTCAAGCCTTGTCACGCCTCACTGACTGACTTGACAGGTGACAACAATGCACCACATGTCAGAGTGTCACTCACTTGTCTACCTGTCAAGCTGTCACCTGTCAAGCTGACAGGTTGTCAAGCCTTGTCACGCCTCACTGACTGACTTGACAGGTGACAACAATGCACCACATGTCAGAGTGTCACTCACTTGTCTACCTGTCAAGCTGTCACCTGTCAAGCTGACAGGTTGTCAAGCCTTGTCACGCCTCACTGACTGACTTGACAGGTGACAACAATGCACCACATGTCAGAGTGTCACTCACTTGTCTACCTGTCAAGCTGTCACCTGTCAAGCTGACAGGTTGTCAAGCCTTGTCACGCCTCACTGACTGACTTGACAGGTGACAACAATGCACCACATGTCAGAGTGTCACTCACTTGTCTACCTGTCAAGCTGTCACCTGTCAAGCTGACAGGTTGTCAAGCCTTGTCACGCCTCACTGACTGACTTGACAGGTGACAACAATGCACCACATGTCAGAGTGTCACTCACTTGTCTACCTGTCAAGCTGTCACCTGTCAAGCTGACAGGTTGTCAAGCCTTGTCACGCCTCACTGACTGACTTGACAGGTGACAACAATGCACCACATGTCAGAGTGTCACTCACTTGTCTACCTGTCAAGCTGTCACCTGTCAAGCTGACAGGTTGTCAAGCCTTGTCACGCCTCACTGACTGACTTGACAGGTGACAACAATGCACCACATGTCAGAGTGTCACTCACTTGTCTACCTGTCAAGCTGTCACCTGTCAAGCTGACAGGTTGTCAAGCCTTGTCACGCCTCACTGACTGACTTGACAGGTGACAACAATGCACCACATGTCAGAGTGTCACTCACTTGTCTACCTGTCAAGCTGTCACCTGTCAAGCTGACAGGTTGTCAAGCCTTGTCACGCCTCACTGACTGACTTGACAGGTGACACAATGCACCACATGTCAGAGTGTCACTCACTTGTCTACCTGTCAAGCTGTCACCTGTCAAGCTGACAGGTTGTCAAGCCTTGTCACGCCTCACTGACTGACTTGACAGGTGACAACAATGCACCACATGTCAGAGTGTCACTCACTTGTCTACCTGTCAAGCTGTCACCTGTCAAGCTGACAGGTTGTCAAGCCTTGTCACGCCTCACTGACTGACTTGACAGGTGACAACAATGCACCACATGTCAGAGTGTCACTCACTTGTCTACCTGTCAAGCTGTCACCTGTCAAGCTGACAGGTTGTCAAGCCTTGTCACGCCTCACTGACTGACTTGACAGGTGACAACAATGCACCACATGTCAGAGTGTCACTCACTTGTCTACCTGTCAAGCTGTCACCTGTCAAGCTGACAGGTTGTCAAGCCTTGTCACGCCGCCCTGACTGACTTGACAGGTGACAACAATGCACCACATGTCAGAGTGTCACTCACTTGTCTACCTGTCAAGCTGTCACCTGTCAAGCTGACAGGTTGTCAAGCCTTGTCACGCCTCACTGACTGACTTGACAGGTGACAACAATGCACCACATGTCAGAGTGTCACTCACTTGTCTACCTGTCAAGCTGTCACCTGTCAAGCTGACAGGTTGTCAAGCCTTGTCACGCCTCACTGACTGACTTGACAGGTGACAACAATGCACCACATGTCAGAGTGTCACTCACTTGTCTACCTGTCAAGCTGTCACCTGTCAAGCTGACAGGTTGTCAAGCCTTGTCACGCCTCCCTGACTGACTTGACAGGTGACAACAATGCACCACATGTCAGAGTGTCACTCACTTGTCTACCTGTCAAGCTGTCACCTGTCAAGCTGACAGGTTGTCAAGCCTTGTCACGCCTCACTGACTGACTTGACAGGTGACAACAATGCACCACATGTCAGAGTGTCACTCACTTGTCTACCTGTCAAGCTGTCACCTGTCAAGCTGACAGGTTGTCAAGCCTTGTCACGCCTCACTGACTGACTTGACAGGTGACAACAATGCACCACATGTCAGAGTGTCACTCACTTGTCTACCTGTCAAGCTGTCACCTGTCAAGCTGACAGGTTGTCAAGCCTTGTCACGCCTCACTGACTGACTTGACAGGTGACAACAATGCACCACATGTCAGAGTGTCACTCACTTGTCTACCTGTCAAGCTGTCACCTGTCAAGCTGACAGGTTGTCAAGCCTTGTCACGCCTCACTGACTGACTTGACAGGTGACAACAATGCACCACATGTCAGAGTGTCACTCACTTGTCTACCTGTCAAGCTGTCACCTGTCAAGCTGACAGGTTGTCAAGCCTTGTCACGCCTCACTGACTGACTTGACAGGTGACAACAATGCACCACATGTCAGAGTGTCACTCACTTGTCTACCTGTCAAGCTGTCACCTGTCAAGCTGACAGGTTGTCAAGCCTTGTCACGCCTCACTGACTGACTTGACAGGTGACAACAATGCACCACATGTCAGAGTGTCACTCACTTGTCTACCTGTCAAGCTGTCACCTGTCAAGCTGACAGGTTGTCAAGCCTTGTCACGCCTCACTGACTGACTTGACAGGTGACAACAATGCACCACATGTCAGAGTGTCACTCACTTGTCTACCTGTCAAGCTGTCACCTGTCAAGCTGACAGGTTGTCAAGCCTTGTCACGCCTCACTGACTGACTTGACAGGTGACAACAATGCACCACATGTCAGAGTGTCACTCACTTGTCTACCTGTCAAGCTGTCACCTGTCAAGCTGACAGGTTGTCAAGCCTTGTCACGCCTCACTGACTGACTTGACAGGTGACAACAATGCACCACATGTCAGAGTGTCACTCACTTGTCTACCTGTCAAGCTGTCACCTGTCAAGCTGACAGGTTGTCAAGCCTTGTCACGCCCTCACTGACTGACTTGACAGGTGACAACAATGCACCACATGTCAGAGTGTCACTCACTTGTCTACCTGTCAAGCTGTCACCTGTCAAGCTGACAGGTTGTCAAGCCTTGTCACGCCTCACTGACTGACTTGACAGGTGACAACAATGCACCACATGTCAGAGTGTCACTCACTTGTCTACCTGTCAAGCTGTCACCTGTCAAGCTGACAGGTTGTCAAGCCTTGTCACGCCTCACTGACTGACTTGACAGGTGACAACAATGCACCACATGTCAGAGTGTCACTCACTTGTCTACCTGTCAAGCTGTCACCTGTCAAGCTGACAGGTTGTCAAGCCTTGTCACGCCTTACTCACTGACTGACTTGACAGGTGACAACAATGCACCACATGTCAGAGTGTCACTCACTTGTCTACCTGTCAAGCTGTCACCTGTCAAGCTGACAGGTTGTCAAGCCTTGTCACGCCTCACTGACTGACTTGACAGGTGACAACAATGCACCACATGTCAGAGTGTCACTCACTTGTCTACCTGTCAAGCTGTCACCTGTCAAGCTGACAGGTTGTCAAGCCTTGTCACGCCTCACTGACTGACTTGACAGGTGACAACAATGCACCACATGTCAGAGTGTCACTCACTTGTCTACCTGTCAAGCTGTCACCTGTCAAGCTGACAGGTTGTCAAGCCTTGTCACGCCTCACTGACTGACTTGACAGGTGACAACAATGCACCACATGTCAGAGTGTCACTCACTTGTCTACCTGTCAAGCTGTCACCTGTCAAGCTGACAGGTTGTCAAGCCTTGTCACGCCTCACTGACTGACTTGACAGGTGACAACAATGCACCACATGTCAGAGTGTCACTCACTTGTCTACCTGTCAAGCTGTCACCTGTCAAGCTGACAGGTTGTCAAGCCTTGTCACGCCTCACTGACTGACTTGACAGGTGACAACAATGCACCACATGTCAGAGTGTCACTCACTTGTCTACCTGTCAAGCTGTCACCTGTCAAGCTGACAGGTTGTCAAGCCTTGTCACGCTCACTGACTGACTTGACAGGTGACAACAATGCACCACATGTCAGAGTGTCACTCACTTGTCTACCTGTCAAGCTGTCACCTGTCAAGCTGACAGGTTGTCAAGCCTTGTCACGCCTCACTGACTGACTTGACAGGTGACAACAATGCACCACATGTCAGAGTGTCACTCACTTGTCTACCTGTCAAGCTGTCACCTGTCAAGCTGACAGGTTGTCAAGCCTTGTCACGCCTCACTGACTGACTTGACAGGTGACAACAATGCACCACATGTCAGAGTGTCACTCACTTGTCTACCTGTCAAGCTGTCACCTGTCAAGCTGACAGGTTGTCAAGCCTTGTCACGCCTCACTGACTGACTTGACAGGTGACAACAATGCACCACATGTCAGAGTGTCACTCACTTGTCTACCTGTCAAGCTGTCACCTGTCAAGCTGACAGGTTGTCAAGCCTTGTCACGCCTCACTGACTGACTTGACAGGTGACAACAATGCACCACATGTCAGAGTGTCACTCACTTGTCTACCTGTCAAGCTGTCACCTGTCAAGCTGACAGGTTGTCAAGCCTTGTCACGCCTCACTGACTGACTTGACAGGTGACAACAATGCACCACATGTCAGAGTGTCACTCACTTGTCTACCTGTCAAGCTGTCACCTGTCAAGCTGACAGGTTGTCAAGCCTTGTCACGCCTCACTGACTGACTTGACAGGTGACAACAATGCACCACATGTCAGAGTGTCACTCACTTGTCTACCTGTCAAGCTGTCACCTGTCAAGCTGACAGGTTGTCAAGCCTTGTCACGCCTCACTGACTGACTTGACAGGTGACAACAATGCACCACATGTCAGAGTGTCACTCACTTGTCTACCTGTCAAGCTGTCACCTGTCAAGCTGACAGGTTGTCAAGCCTTGTCACGCGCCTCACTGACTGACTTGACAGGTGACAACAATGCACCACATGTCAGAGTGTCACTCACTTGTCTACCTGTCAAGCTGTCACCTGTCAAGCTGACAGGTTGTCAAGCCTTGTCACGCCTCACTGACTGACTTGACAGGTGACAACAATGCACCACATGTCAGAGTGTCACTCACTTGTCTACCTGTCAAGCTGTCACCTGTCAAGCTGACAGGTTGTCAAGCCTTGTCACGCCTCACTGACTGACTTGACAGGTGACAACAATGCACCACATGTCAGAGTGTCACTCACTTGTCTACCTGTCAAGCTGTCACCTGTCAAGCTGACAGGTTGTCAAGCCTTGTCACGCCTCACTGACTGACTTGACAGGTGACAACAATGCACCACATGTCAGAGTGTCACTCACTTGTCTACCTGTCAAGCTGTCACCTGTCAAGCTGACAGGTTGTCAAGCCTTGTCACGCCTCACTGACTGACTTGACAGGTGACAACAATGCACCACATGTCAGAGTGTCACTCACTTGTCTACCTGTCAAGCTGTCACCTGTCAAGCTGACAGGTTGTCAAGCCTTGTCACGCCTCACTGACTGACTTGACAGGTGACAACAATGCACCACATGTCAGAGTGTCACTCACTTGTCTACCTGTCAAGCTGTCACCTGTCAAGCTGACAGGTTGTCAAGCCTTGTCACGCCTCACTGACTGACTTGACAGGTGACAACAATGCACCACATGTCAGAGTGTCACTCACTTGTCTACCTGTCAAGCTGTCACCTGTCAAGCTGACAGGTTGTCAAGCCTTGTCACGCCTCACTGACTGACTTGACAGGTGACAACAATGCACCACATGTCAGAGTGTCACTCACTTGTCTACCTGTCAAGCTGTCACCTGTCAAGCTGACAGGTTGTCAAGCCTTGTCACGCCTCACTGACTGACTTGACAGGTGACAACAATGCACCACATGTCAGAGTGTCACTCACTTGTCTACCTGTCAAGCTGTCACCTGTCAAGCTGACAGGTTGTCAAGCCTTGTCACGCCTCACTGACTGACTTGACAGGTGACAACAATGCACCACATGTCAGAGTGTCACTCACTTGTCTACCTGTCAAGCTGTCACCTGTCAAGCTGACAGGTTGTCAAGCCTTGTCACGCCTCACTGACTGACTTGACAGGTGACAACAATGCACCACATGTCAGAGTGTCACTCACTTGTCTACCTACCTGTCAAGCTGTCACCTGTCAAGCTGACAGGTTGTCAAGCCTTGTCACGCCTCACTGACTGACTTGACAGGTGACAACAATGCACCACATGTCAGAGTGTCACTCACTTGTCTACCTGTCAAGCTGTCACCTGTCAAGCTGACAGGTTGTCAAGCCTTGTCACGCCTCACTGACTGACTTGACAGGTGACAACAATGCACCACATGTCAGAGTGTCACTCACTTGTCTACCTGTCAAGCTGTCACCTGTCAAGCTGACAGGTTGTCAAGCCTTGTCACGCCTCACTGACTGACTTGACAGGTGACAACAATGCACCACATGTCAGAGTGTCACTCACTTGTCTACCTGTCAAGCTGTCACCTGTCAAGCTGACAGGTTGTCAAGCCTTGTCACGCCTCACTGACTGACTTGACAGGTGACAACAATGCACCACATGTCAGAGTGTCACTCACTTGTCTACCTGTCAAGCTGTCACCTGTCAAGCTGACAGGTTGTCAAGCCTTGTCACGCCTCACTGACTGACTTGACAGGTGACAACAATGCACCACATGTCAGAGTGTCACTCACTTGTCTACCTGTCAAGCTGTCACCTGTCAAGCTGACAGGTTGTCAAGCCTTGTCACGCCTCACTGACTGACTTGACAGGTGACAACAATGCACCACATGTCAGAGTGTCACTCACTTGTCTACCTGTCAAGCTGTCACCTGTCAAGCTGACAGGTTGTCAAGCCTTGTCACGCCTCACTGACTGACTTGACAGGTGACAACAATGCACCACATGTCAGAGTGTCACTCACTTGTCTACCTGTCAAGCTGTCACCTGTCAAGCTGACAGGTTGTCAAGCCTTGTCACGCCTCACTGACTGACTTGACAGGTGACAACAATGCACCACATGTCAGAGTGTCACTCACTTGTCTACCTGTCAAGCTGTCACCTGTCAAGCTGACAGGTTGTCAAGCCTTGTCACGCCTCACTGACTGACTTGACAGGTGACAACAATGCACCACATGTCAGAGTGTCACTCACTTGTCTACCTGTCAAGCTGTCACCTGTCAAGCTGACAGGTTGTCAAGCCTTGTCACGCCTCACTGACTGACTTGACAGGTGACAACAATGCACCACATGTCAGAGTGTCACTCACTTGTCTACCTGTCAAGCTGTCACCTGTCAAGCTGACAGGTTGTCAAGCCTTGTCACGCCTCACTGACTGACTTGACAGGTGACAACAATGCACCACATGTCAGAGTGTCACTCACTTGTCTACCTGTCAAGCTGTCACCTGTCAAGCTGACAGGTTGTCAAGCCTTGTCACGCCTCACTGACTGACTTGACAGGTGACAACAATGCACCACATGTCAGAGTGTCACTCACTTGTCTACCTGTCAAGCTGTCACCTGTCAAGCTGACAGGTTGTCAAGCCTTGTCACGCCTCACTGACTGACTTGACAGGTGACAACAATGCACCACATGTCAGAGTGTCACTCACTTGTCTACCTGTCAAGCTGTCACCTGTCAAGCTGACAGGTTGTCAAGCCTTGTCACGCCTCACTGACTGACTTGACAGGTGACAACAATGCACCACATGTCAGAGTGTCACTCACTTGTCTACCTACCTGTCAAGCTGTCACCTGTCAAGCTGACAGGTTGTCAAGCCTTGTCACGCCTCACTGACTGACTTGACAGGTGACAACAATGCACCACATGTCAGAGTGTCACTCACTTGTCTACCTGTCAAGCTGTCACCTGTCAAGCTGACAGGTTGTCAAGCCTTGTCACGCCTCACTGACTGACTTGACAGGTGACAACAATGCACCACATGTCAGAGTGTCACTCACTTGTCTACCTGTCAAGCTGTCACCTGTCAAGCTGACAGGTTGTCAAGCCTTGTCACGCCTCACTGACTGACTTGACAGGTGACAACAATGCACCACATGTCAGAGTGTCACTCACTTGTCTACCTGTCAAGCTGTCACCTGTCAAGCTGACAGGTTGTCAAGCCTTGTCACGCCTCACTGACTGACTTGACAGGTGACAACAATGCACCACATGTCAGAGTGTCACTCACTTGTCTACCTGTCAAGCTGTCACCTGTCAAGCTGACAGGTTGTCAAGCCTTGTCACGCCTCACTGACTGACTTGACAGGTGACAACAATGCACCACATGTCAGAGTGTCACTCACTTGTCTACCTGTCAAGCTGTCACCTGTCAAGCTGACAGGTTGTCAAGCCTTGTCACGCCTCACTGACTGACTTGACAGGTGACAACAATGCACCACATGTCAGAGTGTCACTCACTTGTCTACCTGTCAAGCTGTCACCTGTCAAGCTGACAGGTTGTCAAGCCTTGTCACGCCTCACTGACTGACTTGACAGGTGACAACAATGCACCACATGTCAGAGTGTCACTCACTTGTCTACCTGTCAAGCTGTCACCTGTCAAGCTGACAGGTTGTCAAGCCTTGTCACGCCTCACTGACTGACTTGACAGGTGACAACAATGCACCACATGTCAGAGTGTCACTCACTTGTCTACCTGTCAAGCTGTCACCTGTCAAGCTGACAGGTTGTCAAGCCTTGTCACGCCTCACTGACTGACTTGACAGGTGACAACAATGCACCACATGTCAGAGTGTCACTCACTTGTCTACCTGTCAAGCTGTCACCTGTCAAGCTGACAGGTTGTCAAGCCTTGTCACGCCTCACTGACTGACTTGACAGGTGACAACAATGCACCACATGTCAGAGTGTCACTCACTTGTCTACCTGTCAAGCTGTCACCTGTCAAGCTGACAGGTTGTCAAGCCTTGTCACGCCTCACTGACTGACTTGACAGGTGACAACAATGCACCACATGTCAGAGTGTCACTCACTTGTCTACCTGTCAAGCTGTCACCTGTCAAGCTGACAGGTTGTCAAGCCTTGTCACGCCTCACTGACTGACTTGACAGGTGACAACAATGCACCACATGTCAGAGTGTCACTCACTTGTCTACCTGTCAAGCTGTCACCTGTCAAGCTGACAGGTTGTCAAGCCTTGTCACGCCTCACTGACTGACTTGACAGGTGACAACAATGCACCACATGTCAGAGTGTCACTCACTTGTCTACCTGTCAAGCTGTCACCTGTCAAGCTGACAGGTTGTCAAGCCTTGTCACGCCTCACTGACTGACTTGACAGGTGACAACAATGCACCACATGTCAGAGTGTCACTCACTTGTCTACCTGTCAAGCTGTCACCTGTCAAGCTGACAGGTTGTCAAGCCTTGTCACGCCTCACTGACTGACTTGACAGGTGACAACAATGCACCACATGTCAGAGTGTCACTCACTTGTCTACCTGTCAAGCTGTCACCTGTCAAGCTGACAGGTTGTCAAGCCTTGTCACGCCTCACTGACTGACTTGACAGGTGACAACAATGCACCACATGTCAGAGTGTCACTCACTTGTCTACCTGTCAAGCTGTCACCTGTCAAGCTGACAGGTTGTCAAGCCTTGTCACGCCTCACTGACTGACTTGACAGGTGACAACAATGCACCACATGTCAGAGTGTCACTCACTTGTCTACCTGTCAAGCTGTCACCTGTCAAGCTGACAGGTTGTCAAGCCTTGTCACGCCTCACTGACTGACTTGACAGGTGACAACAATGCACCACATGTCAGAGTGTCACTCACTTGTCTACCTGTCAAGCTGTCACCTGTCAAGCTGACAGGTTGTCAAGCCTTGTCACGCCTCACTGACTGACTTGACAGGTGACAACAATGCACCACATGTCAGAGTGTCACTCACTTGTCTACCTGTCAAGCTGTCACCTGTCAAGCTGACAGGTTGTCAAGCCTTGTCACGCCTCACTGACTGACTTGACAGGTGACAACAATGCACCACATGTCAGAGTGTCACTCACTTGTCTACCTGTCAAGCTGTCACCTGTCAAGCTGACAGGTTGTCAAGCCTTGTCACGCCTCACTGACTGACTTGACAGGTGACAACAATGCACCACATGTCAGAGTGTCACTCACTTGTCTACCTGTCAAGCTGTCACCTGTCAAGCTGACAGGTTGTCAAGCCTTGTCACGCCTCACTGACTGACTTGACAGGTGACAACAATGCACCACATGTCAGAGTGTCACTCACTTGTCTACCTGTCAAGCTGTCACCTGTCAAGCTGACAGGTTGTCAAGCCTTGTCACGCCTCACTGACTGACTTGACAGGTGACAACAATGCACCACATGTCAGAGTGTCACTCACTTGTCTACCTGTCAAGCTGTCACCTGTCAAGCTGACAGGTTGTCAAGCCTTGTCACGCCTCACTGACTGACTTGACAGGTGACAACAATGCACCACATGTCAGAGTGTCACTCACTTGTCTACCTGTCAAGCTGTCACCTGTCAAGCTGACAGGTTGTCAAGCCTTGTCACGCCTCACTGACTGACTTGACAGGTGACAACAATGCACCACATGTCAGAGTGTCACTCACTTGTCTACCTGTCAAGCTGTCACCTGTCAAGCTGACAGGTTGTCAAGCCTTGTCACGCCTCACTGACTGACTTGACAGGTGACAACAATGCACCACATGTCAGAGTGTCACTCACTTGTCTACCTGTCAAGCTGTCACCTGTCAAGCTGACAGGTTGTCAAGCCTTGTCACGCCTCACTGACTGACTTGACAGGTGACAACAATGCACCACATGTCAGAGTGTCACTCACTTGTCTACCTGTCAAGCTGTCACCTGTCAAGCTGACAGGTTGTCAAGCCTTGTCACGCCTCACTGACTGACTTGACAGGTGACAACAATGCACCACATGTCAGAGTGTCACTCACTTGTCTACCTGTCAAGCTGTCACCTGTCAAGCTGACAGGTTGTCAAGCCTTGTCACGCCTCACTGACTGACTTGACAGGTGACAACAATGCACCACATGTCAGAGTGTCACTCACTTGTCTACCTGTCAAGCTGTCACCTGTCAAGCTGACAGGTTGTCAAGCCTTGTCACGCCTCACTGACTGACTTGACAGGTGACAACAATGCACCACATGTCAGAGTGTCACTCACTTGTCTACCTGTCAAGCTGTCACCTGTCAAGCTGACAGGTTGTCAAGCCTTGTCACGCCTCACTGACTGACTTGACAGGTGACAACAATGCACCACATGTCAGAGTGTCACTCACTTGTCTACCTGTCAAGCTGTCACCTGTCAAGCTGACAGGTTGTCAAGCCTTGTCACGCCTCACTGACTGACTTGACAGGTGACAACAATGCACCACATGTCAGAGTGTCACTCACTTGTCTACCTGTCAAGCTGTCACCTGTCAAGCTGACAGGTTGTCAAGCCTTGTCACGCCTCACTGACTGACTTGACAGGTGACAACAATGCACCACATGTCAGAGTGTCACTCACTTGTCTACCTGTCAAGCTGTCACCTGTCAAGCTGACAGGTTGTCAAGCCTTGTCACGCCTCACTGACTGACTTGACAGGTGACAACAATGCACCACATGTCAGAGTGTCACTCACTTGTCTACCTGTCAAGCTGTCACCTGTCAAGCTGACAGGTTGTCAAGCCTTGTCACGCCTCACTGACTGACTTGACAGGTGACAACAATGCACCACATGTCAGAGTGTCACTCACTTGTCTACCTGTCAAGCTGTCACCTGTCAAGCTGACAGGTTGTCAAGCCTTGTCACGCCTCACTGACTGACTTGACAGGTGACAACAATGCACCACATGTCAGAGTGTCACTCACTTGTCTACCTGTCAAGCTGTCACCTGTCAAGCTGACAGGTTGTCAAGCCTTGTCACGCCTCACTGACTGACTTGACAGGTGACAACAATGCACCACATGTCAGAGTGTCACTCACTTGTCTACCTGTCAAGCTGTCACCTGTCAAGCTGACAGGTTGTCAAGCCTTGTCACGCCTCACTGACTGACTTGACAGGTGACAACAATGCACCACATGTCAGAGTGTCACTCACTTGTCTACCTGTCAAGCTGTCACCTGTCAAGCTGACAGGTTGTCAAGCCTTGTCACGCCTCACTGACTGACTTGACAGGTGACAACAATGCACCACATGTCAGAGTGTCACTCACTTGTCTACCTGTCAAGCTGTCACCTGTCAAGCTGACAGGTTGTCAAGCCTTGTCACGCCTCACTGACTGACTTGACAGGTGACAACAATGCACCACATGTCAGAGTGTCACTCACTTGTCTACCTGTCAAGCTGTCACCTGTCAAGCTGACAGGTTGTCAAGCCTTGTCACGCCTCACTGACTGACTTGACAGGTGACAACAATGCACCACATGTCAGAGTGTCACTCACTTGTCTACCTGTCAAGCTGTCACCTGTCAAGCTGACAGGTTGTCAAGCCTTGTCACGCCTCACTGACTGACTTGACAGGTGACAACAATGCACCACATGTCAGAGTGTCACTCACTTGTCTACCTGTCAAGCTGTCACCTGTCAAGCTGACAGGTTGTCAAGCCTTGTCACGCCTCACTGACTGACTTGACAGGTGACAACAATGCACCACATGTCAGAGTGTCACTCACTTGTCTACCTGTCAAGCTGTCACCTGTCAAGCTGACAGGTTGTCAAGCCTTGTCACGCCTCACTGACTGACTTGACAGGTGACAACAATGCACCACATGTCAGAGTGTCACTCACTTGTCTACCTGTCAAGCTGTCACCTGTCAAGCTGACAGGTTGTCAAGCCTTGTCACGCCTCACTGACTGACTTGACAGGTGACAACAATGCACCACATGTCAGAGTGTCACTCACTTGTCTACCTGTCAAGCTGTCACCTGTCAAGCTGACAGGTTGTCAAGCCTTGTCACGCCTCACTGACTGACTTGACAGGTGACAACAATGCACCACATGTCAGAGTGTCACTCACTTGTCTACCTGTCAAGCTGTCACCTGTCAAGCTGACAGGTTGTCAAGCCTTGTCACGCCTCACTGACTGACTTGACAGGTGACAACAATGCACCACATGTCAGAGTGTCACTCACTTGTCTACCTGTCAAGCTGTCACCTGTCAAGCTGACAGGTTGTCAAGCCTTGTCACGCCTCACTGACTGACTTGACAGGTGACAACAATGCACCACATGTCAGAGTGTCACTCACTTGTCTACCTGTCAAGCTGTCACCTGTCAAGCTGACAGGTTGTCAAGCCTTGTCACGCCTCACTGACTGACTTGACAGGTGACAACAATGCACCACATGTCAGAGTGTCACTCACTTGTCTACCTGTCAAGCTGTCACCTGTCAAGCTGACAGGTTGTCAAGCCTTGTCACGCCTCACTGACTGACTTGACAGGTGACAACAATGCACCACATGTCAGAGTGTCACTCACTTGTCTACCTGTCAAGCTGTCACCTGTCAAGCTGACAGGTTGTCAAGCCTTGTCACGCCTCACTGACTGACTTGACAGGTGACAACAATGCACCACATGTCAGAGTGTCACTCACTTGTCTACCTGTCAAGCTGTCACCTGTCAAGCTGACAGGTTGTCAAGCCTTGTCACGCCTCACTGACTGACTTGACAGGTGACAACAATGCACCACATGTCAGAGTGTCACTCACTTGTCTACCTGTCAAGCTGTCACCTGTCAAGCTGACAGGTTGTCAAGCCTTGTCACGCCTCACTGACTGACTTGACAGGTGACAACAATGCACCACATGTCAGAGTGTCACTCACTTGTCTACCTGTCAAGCTGTCACCTGTCAAGCTGACAGGTTGTCAAGCCTTGTCACGCCTCACTGACTGACTTGACAGGTGACAACAATGCACCACATGTCAGAGTGTCACTCACTTGTCTACCTGTCAAGCTGTCACCTGTCAAGCTGACAGGTTGTCAAGCCTTGTCACGCCTCACTGACTGACTTGACAGGTGACAACAATGCACCACATGTCAGAGTGTCACTCACTTGTCTACCTGTCAAGCTGTCACCTGTCAAGCTGACAGGTTGTCAAGCCTTGTCACGCCTCACTGACTGACTTGACAGGTGACAACAATGCACCACATGTCAGAGTGTCACTCACTTGTCTACCTGTCAAGCTGTCACCTGTCAAGCTGACAGGTTGTCAAGCCTTGTCACGCCTCACTGACTGACTTGACAGGTGACAACAATGCACCACATGTCAGAGTGTCACTCACTTGTCTACCTGTCAAGCTGTCACCTGTCAAGCTGACAGGTTGTCAAGCCTTGTCACGCCTCACTGACTGACTTGACAGGTGACAACAATGCACCACATGTCAGAGTGTCACTCACTTGTCTACCTGTCAAGCTGTCACCTGTCAAGCTGACAGGTTGTCAAGCCTTGTCACGCCTCACTGACTGACTTGACAGGTGACAACAATGCACCACATGTCAGAGTGTCACTCACTTGTCTACCTGTCAAGCTGTCACCTGTCAAGCTGACAGGTTGTCAAGCCTTGTCACGCCTCACTGACTGACTTGACAGGTGACAACAATGCACCACATGTCAGAGTGTCACTCACTTGTCTACCTGTCAAGCTGTCACCTGTCAAGCTGACAGGTTGTCAAGCCTTGTCACGCCTCACTGACTGACTTGACAGGTGACAACAATGCACCACATGTCAGAGTGTCACTCACTTGTCTACCTGTCAAGCTGTCACCTGTCAAGCTGACAGGTTGTCAAGCCTTGTCACGCCTCACTGACTGACTTGACAGGTGACAACAATGCACCACATGTCAGAGTGTCACTCACTTGTCTACCTGTCAAGCTGTCACCTGTCAAGCTGACAGGTTGTCAAGCCTTGTCACGCCTCACTGACTGACTTGACAGGTGACAACAATGCACCACATGTCAGAGTGTCACTCACTTGTCTACCTGTCAAGCTGTCACCTGTCAAGCTGACAGGTTGTCAAGCCTTGTCACGCCTCACTGACTGACTTGACAGGTGACAACAATGCACCACATGTCAGAGTGTCACTCACTTGTCTACCTGTCAAGCTGTCACCTGTCAAGCTGACAGGTTGTCAAGCCTTGTCACGCCTCACTGACTGACTTGACAGGTGACAACAATGCACCACATGTCAGAGTGTCACTCACTTGTCTACCTGTCAAGCTGTCACCTGTCAAGCTGACAGGTTGTCAAGCCTTGTCACGCCTCACTGACTGACTTGACAGGTGACAACAATGCACCACATGTCAGAGTGTCACTCACTTGTCTACCTGTCAAGCTGTCACCTGTCAAGCTGACAGGTTGTCAAGCCTTGTCACGCCTCACTGACTGACTTGACAGGTGACAATGCACCACATGTCAGAGTGTCACTCACTTGTCTACCTGTCAAGCTGTCACCTGTCAAGCTGACAGGTTGTCAAGCCTTGTCACGCCTCACTGACTGACTTGACAGGTGACAACAATGCACCACATGTCAGAGTGTCACTCACTTGTCTACCTGTCAAGCTGTCACCTGTCAAGCTGACAGGTTGTCAAGCCTTGTCACGCCTCACTGACTGACTTGACAGGTGACAACAATGCACCACATGTCAGAGTGTCACTCACTTGTCTACCTGTCAAGCTGTCACCTGTCAAGCTGACAGGTTGTCAAGCCTTGTCACGCCTCACTGACTGACTTGACAGGTGACAACAATGCACCACATGTCAGAGTGTCACTCACTTGTCTACCTGTCAAGCTGTCACCTGTCAAGCTGACAGGTTGTCAAGCCTTGTCACGCCTCACTGACTGACTTGACAGGTGACAACAATGCACCACATGTCAGAGTGTCACTCACTTGTCTACCTGTCAAGCTGTCACCTGTCAAGCTGACAGGTTGTCAAGCCTTGTCACGCCTCACTGACTGACTTGACAGGTGACAACAATGCACCACATGTCAGAGTGTCACTCACTTGTCTACCTGTCAAGCTGTCACCTGTCAAGCTGACAGGTTGTCAAGCCTTGTCACGCCTCACTGACTGACTTGACAGGTGACAACAATGCACCACATGTCAGAGTGTCACTCACTTGTCTACCTGTCAAGCTGTCACCTGTCAAGCTGACAGGTTGTCAAGCCTTGTCACGCCTCACTGACTGACTTGACAGGTGACAACAATGCACCACATGTCAGAGTGTCACTCACTTGTCTACCTGTCAAGCTGTCACCTGTCAAGCTGACAGGTTGTCAAGCCTTGTCACGCCTCACTGACTGACTTGACAGGTGACAACAATGCACCACATGTCAGAGTGTCACTCACTTGTCTACCTGTCAAGCTGTCACCTGTCAAGCTGACAGGTTGTCAAGCCTTGTCACGCCTCACTGACTGACTTGACAGGTGACAACAATGCACCACATGTCAGAGTGTCACTCACTTGTCTACCTGTCAAGCTGTCACCTGTCAAGCTGACAGGTTGTCAAGCCTTGTCACGCCTCACTGACTGACTTGACAGGTGACAACAATGCACCACATGTCAGAGTGTCACTCACTTGTCTACCTGTCAAGCTGTCACCTGTCAAGCTGACAGGTTGTCAAGCCTTGTCACGCCTCACTGACTGACTTGACAGGTGACAACAATGCACCACATGTCAGAGTGTCACTCACTTGTCTACCTGTCAAGCTGTCACCTGTCAAGCTGACAGGTTGTCAAGCCTTGTCACGCCTCACTGACTGACTTGACAGGTGACAACAATGCACCACATGTCAGAGTGTCACTCACTTGTCTACCTGTCAAGCTGTCACCTGTCAAGCTGACAGGTTGTCAAGCCTTGTCACGCCTCACTGACTGACTTGACAGGTGACAACAATGCACCACATGTCAGAGTGTCACTCACTTGTCTACCTGTCAAGCTGTCACCTGTCAAGCTGACAGGTTGTCAAGCCTTGTCACGCCTCACTGACTGACTTGACAGGTGACAACAATGCACCACATGTCAGAGTGTCACTCACTTGTCTACCTGTCAAGCTGTCACCTGTCAAGCTGACAGGTTGTCAAGCCTTGTCACGCCTCACTGACTGACTTGACAGGTGACAACAATGCACCACATGTCAGAGTGTCACTCACTTGTCTACCTGTCAAGCTGTCACCTGTCAAGCTGACAGGTTGTCAAGCCTTGTCACGCCTCACTGACTGACTTGACAGGTGACAACAATGCACCACATGTCAGAGTGTCACTCACTTGTCTACCTGTCAAGCTGTCACCTGTCAAGCTGACAGGTTGTCAAGCCTTGTCACGCCTCACTGACTGACTTGACAGGTGACAACAATGCACCACATGTCAGAGTGTCACTCACTTGTCTACCTGTCAAGCTGTCACCTGTCAAGCTGACAGGTTGTCAAGCCTTGTCACGCCTCACTGACTGACTTGACAGGTGACAACAATGCACCACATGTCAGAGTGTCACTCACTTGTCTACCTGTCAAGCTGTCACCTGTCAAGCTGACAGGTTGTCAAGCCTTGTCACGCCTCACTGACTGACTTGACAGGTGACAACAATGCACCACATGTCAGAGTGTCACTCACTTGTCTACCTGTCAAGCTGTCACCTGTCAAGCTGACAGGTTGTCAAGCCTTGTCACGCCTCACTGACTGACTTGACAGGTGACAACAATGCACCACATGTCAGAGTGTCACTCACTTGTCTACCTGTCAAGCTGTCACCTGTCAAGCTGACAGGTTGTCAAGCCTTGTCACGCCTCACTGACTGACTTGACAGGTGACAACAATGCACCACATGTCAGAGTGTCACTCACTTGTCTACCTGTCAAGCTGTCACCTGTCAAGCTGACAGGTTGTCAAGCCTTGTCACGCCTCACTGACTGACTTGACAGGTGACAACAATGCACCACATGTCAGAGTGTCACTCACTTGTCTACCTGTCAAGCTGTCACCTGTCAAGCTGACAGGTTGTCAAGCCTTGTCACGCCTCACTGACTGACTTGACAGGTGACAACAATGCACCACATGTCAGAGTGTCACTCACTTGTCTACCTGTCAAGCTGTCACCTGTCAAGCTGACAGGTTGTCAAGCCTTGTCACGCCTCACTGACTGACTTGACAGGTGACAACAATGCACCACATGTCAGAGTGTCACTCACTTGTCTACCTGTCAAGCTGTCACCTGTCAAGCTGACAGGTTGTCAAGCCTTGTCACGCCTCACTGACTGACTTGACAGGTGACAACAATGCACCACATGTCAGAGTGTCACTCACTTGTCTACCTGTCAAGCTGTCACCTGTCAAGCTGACAGGTTGTCAAGCCTTGTCACGCCTCACTGACTGACTTGACAGGTGACAACAATGCACCACATGTCAGAGTGTCACTCACTTGTCTACCTGTCAAGCTGTCACCTGTCAAGCTGACAGGTTGTCAAGCCTTGTCACGCCTCACTGACTGACTTGACAGGTGACAACAATGCACCACATGTCAGAGTGTCACTCACTTGTCTACCTGTCAAGCTGTCACCTGTCAAGCTGACAGGTTGTCAAGCCTTGTCACGCCTCACTGACTGACTTGACAGGTGACAACAATGCACCACATGTCAGAGTGTCACTCACTTGTCTACCTGTCAAGCTGTCACCTGTCAAGCTGACAGGTTGTCAAGCCTTGTCACGCCTCACTGACTGACTTGACAGGTGACAACAATGCACCACATGTCAGAGTGTCACTCACTTGTCTACCTGTCAAGCTGTCACCTGTCAAGCTGACAGGTTGTCAAGCCTTGTCACGCCTCACTGACTGACTTGACAGGTGACAACAATGCACCACATGTCAGAGTGTCACTCACTTGTCTACCTGTCAAGCTGTCACCTGTCAAGCTGACAGGTTGTCAAGCCTTGTCACGCCTCACTGACTGACTTGACAGGTGACAAATGCACCACATGTCAGAGTGTCACTCACTTGTCTACCTGTCAAGCTGTCACCTGTCAAGCTGACAGGTTGTCAAGCCTTGTCACGCCTCACTGACTGACTTGACAGGTGACAACAATGCACCACATGTCAGAGTGTCACTCACTTGTCTACCTGTCAAGCTGTCACCTGTCAAGCTGACAGGTTGTCAAGCCTTGTCACGCCTCACTGACTGACTTGACAGGTGACAACAATGCACCACATGTCAGAGTGTCACTCACTTGTCTACCTGTCAAGCTGTCACCTGTCAAGCTGACAGGTTGTCAAGCCTTGTCACGCCTCACTGACTGACTTGACAGGTGACAACAATGCACCACATGTCAGAGTGTCACTCACTTGTCTACCTGTCAAGCTGTCACCTGTCAAGCTGACAGGTTGTCAAGCCTTGTCACGCCTCACTGACTGACTTGACAGGTGACAACAATGCACCACATGTCAGAGTGTCACTCACTTGTCTACCTGTCAAGCTGTCACCTGTCAAGCTGACAGGTTGTCAAGCCTTGTCACGCCTCACTGACTGACTTGACAGGTGACAACAATGCACCACATGTCAGAGTGTCACTCACTTGTCTACCTGTCAAGCTGTCACCTGTCAAGCTGACAGGTTGTCAAGCCTTGTCACGCCTCACTGACTGACTTGACAGGTGACAACAATGCACCACATGTCAGAGTGTCACTCACTTGTCTACCTGTCAAGCTGTCACCTGTCAAGCTGACAGGTTGTCAAGCCTTGTCACGCCTCACTGACTGACTTGACAGGTGACAACAATGCACCACATGTCAGAGTGTCACTCACTTGTCTACCTGTCAAGCTGTCACCTGTCAAGCTGACAGGTTGTCAAGCCTTGTCACGCCTCACTGACTGACTTGACAGGTGACAACAATGCACCACATGTCAGAGTGTCACTCACTTGTCTACCTGTCAAGCTGTCACCTGTCAAGCTGACAGGTTGTCAAGCCTTGTCACGCCTCACTGACTGACTTGACAGGTGACAACAATGCACCACATGTCAGAGTGTCACTCACTTGTCTACCTGTCAAGCTGTCACCTGTCAAGCTGACAGGTTGTCAAGCCTTGTCACGCCTCACTGACTGACTTGACAGGTGACAACAATGCACCACATGTCAGAGTGTCACTCACTTGTCTACCTGTCAAGCTGTCACCTGTCAAGCTGACAGGTTGTCAAGCCTTGTCACGCCTCACTGACTGACTTGACAGGTGACAACAATGCACCACATGTCAGAGTGTCACTCACTTGTCTACCTGTCAAGCTGTCACCTGTCAAGCTGACAGGTTGTCAAGCCTTGTCACGCCTCACTGACTGACTTGACAGGTGACAACAATGCACCACATGTCAGAGTGTCACTCACTTGTCTACCTGTCAAGCTGTCACCTGTCAAGCTGACAGGTTGTCAAGCCTTGTCACGCCTCACTGACTGACTTGACAGGTGACAACAATGCACCACATGTCAGAGTGTCACTCACTTGTCTACCTGTCAAGCTGTCACCTGTCAAGCTGACAGGTTGTCAAGCCTTGTCACGCCTCACTGACTGACTTGACAGGTGACAACAATGCACCACATGTCAGAGTGTCACTCACTTGTCTACCTGTCAAGCTGTCACCTGTCAAGCTGACAGGTTGTCAAGCCTTGTCACGCCTCACTGACTGACTTGACAGGTGACAACAATGCACCACATGTCAGAGTGTCACTCACTTGTCTACCTGTCAAGCTGTCACCTGTCAAGCTGACAGGTTGTCAAGCCTTGTCACGCCTCACTGACTGACTTGACAGGTGACAACAATGCACCACATGTCAGAGTGTCACTCACTTGTCTACCTGTCAAGCTGTCACCTGTCAAGCTGACAGGTTGTCAAGCCTTGTCACGCCTCACTGACTGACTTGACAGGTGACAACAATGCACCACATGTCAGAGTGTCACTCACTTGTCTACCTGTCAAGCTGTCACCTGTCAAGCTGACAGGTTGTCAAGCCTTGTCACGCCTCACTGACTGACTTGACAGGTGACAACAATGCACCACATGTCAGAGTGTCACTCACTTGTCTACCTGTCAAGCTGTCACCTGTCAAGCTGACAGGTTGTCAAGCCTTGTCACGCCTCACTGACTGACTTGACAGGTGACAACAATGCACCACATGTCAGAGTGTCACTCACTTGTCTACCTGTCAAGCTGTCACCTGTCAAGCTGACAGGTTGTCAAGCCTTGTCACGCCTCACTGACTGACTTGACAGGTGACAACAATGCACCACATGTCAGAGTGTCACTCACTTGTCTACCTGTCAAGCTGTCACCTGTCAAGCTGACAGGTTGTCAAGCCTTGTCACGCCTCACTGACTGACTTGACAGGTGACAACAATGCACCACATGTCAGAGTGTCACTCACTTGTCTACCTGTCAAGCTGTCACCTGTCAAGCTGACAGGTTGTCAAGCCTTGTCACCTCACTGACTGACTTGACAGGTGACAACAATGCACCACATGTCAGAGTGTCACTCACTTGTCTACCTGTCAAGCTGTCACCTGTCAAGCTGACAGGTTGTCAAGCCTTGTCACGCCTCACTGACTGACTTGACAGGTGACAACAATGCACCACATGTCAGAGTGTCACTCACTTGTCTACCTGTCAAGCTGTCACCTGTCAAGCTGACAGGTTGTCAAGCCTTGTCACGCCTCACTGACTGACTTGACAGGTGACAACACATGCACCACATGTCAGAGTGTCACTCACTTGTCAGAGTGTCAGTCACAGGTTGTCAAGCCTTGTCACCC
>MRSW03000158.1:0-38370 GCA_001923025.3 Taenia multiceps | reverse complement strand
TGTCAAGCTGTCACCTGTCCAAGCTGACAGGTTGTCAAGCCTTGTCACGCCTCACTGACTGACTTGACAGGTGACAACAATGCACCACATGTCAGAGTGTCACTCACTTGTCTACCTGTCAAGCTGTCACCCTGTCAAGCTGACAGGTTTCAAGCCTTGTCACGCCTCACTGACTGACTTGACAGGTGACAACAATGCACCACATGTCAGAGTGTCACTCACTTGTCTACCTGTCAAGCTGTCACCTGTCAAGCTGACGGTTGTCAAGCCTTGTCACGCCTCCTGACTGACTTGACAGTGACACAATGCACCACATGTCAGAGTGCACTCACTTGTCTACCTGTCAAGCTGTCACCTGTCACTGACAGGTTGTCAAGCCTTGTCACGCCTCACTGACTGACTTGACAGTTGACAACAATGCACCACATGTCAGAGTGTCACTCACTTGTCTACCTGTCAAGCTGTCACCTGTCAGCTGACAGTTGTCAAGCCTTGTCACGCCTCACTGACTGACTTGACAGGTGACAACAATGCACCACATGTCAGAGTGTCACTCACTTGTCTACCTGTCAAGCTGTCACCTGTCAAGCTGACAGGTTGTCAAGCCTTGCACGCCTCACTGACTGACTTGACAGTGACACAATGCACCACATTCAGAGTGTCACTCACTTGTCTACCTGTCAAGCTGTCACCTGTCAAGCTGACAGGTTGTCAAGCCTTGCACGCCTCACTGACTGACTTGACAGTTGACAACAATGCACCACATGTCAGAGTGTCACTCACTTGTCTACCTGTCAAGCTGTCACCTGTCAAGCTGACAGGTTGTCAAGCCTTGTCACGCCTCACTGACTGACTTGACAGTGACAACAATGCACCACATGTCAGAGTGTCACTCTCACTTGTCTACCTGTCAGCTGTCACCTGTCAAGCTGACAGGTTGTCAAGCCTTGTCACGCCTCACTACTGACTTGACAGGTGACAACAATGCACCACATGTCAGAGTGTCACTCACTTCTACCTGTCAAGCTGTCACCTGTCAGCTGACAGGTTGTCAAGCCTTGTCACGCCTCACTGACTGACTTGACATGACAACAATGCACCACATGTCAGAGTCACTCACTTGTCTACCTGTCAAGCTGTCACCTGTCAGCTACAGGTTGTCAAGCCTTGTCACGCCTCACTGACTGACTTGACAGGTGACAACAATGCACCACATGTCAGAGTGTCACTCACTTGTCTACCTGTCAAGCTGTCACCTGTCAAGCTGACAGGTTGTCAGCCTTGTCACGCCTCACTGACTGACTTGACAGGTGACAACAATGCACCACATGTCAGAGTGTCACTCACTTGTCTACCTGTCAAGCTGTCACCTGTCAAGCTGACAGGTTGTCAAGCCTTGTCACGCCTCACTGACTGACTTGACAGTGACAACAATGCACCACAGTCAGATGTCACTCACTTGTCTCTACCTGTCAAGCTGTCACCTGTCAAGCTGACAGGTTGTCAAGCCTTGTCACGCCTCACTGACTGACTTGACAGTGACAACAATGCACCACATGTCAGAGTGTCACTCACTTGTCTACCTGTCAAGCTGTCACCTGTCAAGCTGACAGGTTGTCAAGCCTTGTCACGCCTCACTGACTGACTTGACAGGACAACAATGCACCACATGTCAGAGTGTCACTCACTTGTCTACCTGTCAAGCTTCACCTGTCAGCTGACAGGTTGTCAAGCCTTGTCACCCTCACTGACTGACTTGACAGGTGACACAATGCACCACATGTCAAGTGTCACTCACTTGTCTACCTGTCAAGCTGTCACCTGTCAAGCTGACGGTTGTCAAGCCTTGCACGCTCACTGACTGACTTGACAGGTGACAACAATGCACCACATGTCAGATGTCCTCACTTGTCTACCTGTCAAGCTGTCACCTGTCAAGCTGACGGTTGTCAAGCCTTGTCACGCCTCACTGCTGACTTGACAGGTGACAACAATGCACCACATGTCAGAGTGTCACTCACTTGTCTACCTGTCAAGCTGTCACCTGTCAAGCTGACAGTTGTCAAGCCTTGTCCGCCCACTACTGACTTGACAGTTGACAACAATGCACCACATGTCAGAGTGTCACTCACTTGTCTACCTGTCAAGCTGTCACCTGTCAAGCTGACAGGTTGTCAGCCTTGTCACGCCTCACTGACTGACTTGACAGTGACAACAATGCACCACATGTCAGAGTGTCACTCACTTGTCTACCTGTCAAGCTGTCACCTGTCAAGCTGACAGGTTGTCAAGCCTTGTCACGCCTCACTGACTGACTTGACAGGTGACAAAATGCACCACATGTCAGAGTGTCACTCACTTGTCTACCTGTCAAGCTGTCACCTGTCAAGCTGACAGGTTGTCAAGCCTTGTCACGCCTCACTGACTGACTTGACAGGTGACACAATGCACCACATGTCAGAGTGTCACTCACTTGTCTACCTGTCAAGCTGTCACCTGTCAAGCTGACAGTTGTCAAGCCTTGTCACGCCTCACTGACTGACTTGACAGGTGACACAATGCACCACATGTCAGAGTGTCACTCACTTGTCTACCTGTCAAGCTGTCACCTGTCAAGCTGACAGGTTGTCAAGCCTTGTCACGCCTCACTGACTGACTTGACAGGTGACAACAATGCACCACATGTCAGAGTGTCACTCACTTGTCTACCTGTCAGCTGTCACCTGTCAAGCTGACAGGTTGTCAAGCCTTGTCACGCCTCACTGACTGACTTGACAGTGACAACAATGCACCACATGTCAGAGTGTCACTCACTTGTCTACCTGTCAAGCTGTCACCTGTCAAGCTGACAGGTTGTCAAGCCTTGTCACGCCTCACTGACTGACTTGACAGGTGACAACAATGCACCACATGTCAGAGTGTCACTCACTTGTCTACCTGTCAAGCTGTCACCTGTCAAGCTGACAGGTTGTCAAGCCTTGTCACGCCTCACTGACTGACTTGACAGGTTACAACAATGCACCACATGTCAGAGTGTCACTCACTTGTCTACCTGTCAAGCTGTCACCTGTCAAGCTGACAGGTTGTCAAGCCTTGTCACGCCTCACTGACTGACTTGACAGGTGACAACATGCACCACATGTCGAGTGTCACTCACTTGTCTACCTGTCAAGCTGTCACCTGTCAACTGACAGTTGTCAAGCCTTGTCACGCCTCACTGACTGACTTGACAGGACAACAATGCACCACATGTCAGAGTGTCACTCACTTGTCTACCTGTCAAGCTGTCACCTGTCAAGCTGACAGGTTGTCAAGCCTTGTCACGCCTCACTGACTGACTTGACAGTGACAACAATGCACCACATGTCAGAGTGTCACTCACTTGTCTACCTGTCAAGCTGTCACCTGTCAAGCTGACAGGTTGTCAAGCCTTGTCACGCCTCACTGACTGACTTGACAGTGACAACAATGCACCACATGTCAGAGTGTCACTCACTTGTCTACCTGTCAAGCTGTCACCTGTCAAGCTGACAGGTTGTCAAGCCTGTCACCGCCTCACTGACTGACTTGACAGGTACAACAATGCACCACATGTCAGTGTCACTCACTTGTCTACCTTCTACCTGTCAAGCTGTCACCTGTCAAGCTGACAGGTTGTCAAGCCTTGTCACGCCTCACTGACTGACTTGACAGGTGACAACAATGCACCACATGTCAGAGTGTCACTCACTTGTCTACCTGTCAAGCTGTCACCTGTCAAGCTGACAGGTTGTCAAGCCTTGTCACGCCTCACTGACTGACTTGACAGGTGACAACATGCACCACATGTCAGTGTCACTCACTTGTCTACCTGTCAAGCTGTCACCTGTCAAGCTGACAGGTTGTCAAGCCTTGTCACGCCTCACTGACTGACTTGACAGGTGACAACAATGCACCACATGTCAGAGTGTCACTCACTTGTCTACCTGTCAAGCTGTCACCTGTCAAGCTGACAGTTGTCAAGCCTTGTCACGCCTCACTGACTGACTTGACAGTGACAACAATGCACCACATGTCAGAGTGTCACTCACTTGTCTACCTGTCAAGCTGTCACCTGTCAAGCTGACAGGTTGTCAGCCTTGTCACGCCTACTACGACTGACTTGACAGGTGACAACAATGCACCACATGTCAGAGTGTCACTCACTTGTCTACCTGTCAAGCTGTCACCTGTCAAGCTGACAGGTTGTCAAGCCTTGTCACGCCTCACTGACTGACTTGACAGGTGACAACAATGCACCACATGTCGAGTGTCACTCACTTGTCTACCTGTCAAGCTGTCACCTGTCAAGCTGACAGGTTGTCAAGCCTTGTCACGCCTCACTGACTGACTTGACAGGTGACAACAATGCACCACATGTCAGAGTGTCACTCACTTGTCTACCTGTCAAGCTGTCACCTGTCAAGCTGACAGGTTGTCAAGCCTTGTCACGCCCTCACTGACTGACTTGACAGGTGACAACAATGCACCACATGTCAGAGTGTCACTCACTTGTCTACCTGTCAAGCTGTCACCTGTCAAGCTGACAGGTTGTCAAGCCTTGTCACGCCTCACTGACTGACTTGACAGTGACAACAATGCACCACATGTCAGAGTGTCACTCACTTGTCTACCTGTCAAGCTGTCACCTGTCAAGCTGACAGGTTGTCAAGCCTTGTCACGCCTCACTGACTGACTTGACAGGTACAACATGCACCACATGTCAGTGTCACTCACTTGTCTACCTGTCAAGCTGTCACCTGTCAAGCTGACAGGTTTCAAGCCTTGTCACGCCTCACTGACTGACTTGACAGGTGACAACAATGCACCACATGTCAGAGTGTCACTCACTTGTCTACCTGTCAAGCTGTCACCTGTCAAGCTGACAGGTTGTCAAGCCTTGTCACGCCTCACTGACTGACTTGACAGGTGACAACAATGCACCACATGTCAGAGTGTCACTCACTTGTCTACCTGTCAAGCTGTCACCTGTCAAGCTGACAGGTTGTCAAGCCTTGTCACGCCTCACTGACTGACTTGACAGGTGACAACAATGCACCACATGTCAGAGTGTCACTCACTTGTCTACCTGTCAAGCTGTCACCTGTCAAGCTGACAGGTTGTCAAGCCTTGTTCCGCCTCACTGACTGACTTGACAGGTGACAACAATGCACCACATGTCAGAGTGTCACTCACTTGTCTACCTGTCAAGCTGTCACCTGTCAAGCTGACAGGTTGTCAAGCCTTGTCACGCCTCACTGACTGACTTGACAGGTGACAACAATGCACCACATGTCAGAGTGTCACTCACTTGTCTACCTGTCAAGCTGTCACCTGTCAAGCTGACAGGTTGTCAAGCCTTGTCACGCCTCACTGACTGACTTGACAGGTGACAACAATGCACCACATGTCAGAGTGTCACTCACTTGTCTACCTGTCAAGCTGTCACCTGTCAAGCTGACAGGTTGTCAAGCCTTGTCACGCCTCACTGACTGACTTGACAGGTGACAACAATGCACCACATGTCAGAGTGTCACTCACTTGTCTACCTGTCAAGCTGTCACCTGTCAAGCTGACAGTTGTCAAGCCTTGTCCACGCCTCACTGACTGACTTGACAGGTGACAACAATGCACCACATGTCAGAGTGTCACTCACTTGTCTACCTGTCAAGCTGTCACCTGTCAAGCTGACAGGTTGTCAAGCCTTGTCACGCCTCACTGACTGACTTGACAGGTGACAACAATGCACCACATGTCAGAGTGTCACTCACTTGTCTACCTGTCAAGCTGTCACCTGTCAAGCTGACAGGTTGTCAAGCCTTGTCACGCCCTCACTGACTGACTTGACAGGTGACAACAATGCACCACATGTCAGAGTGTCACTCACTTGTCTACCTGTCAAGCTGTCACCTGTCAAGCTGACAGGTTGTCAAGCCTTGTCACGCCTCACTGACTGACTTGACAGTGACAACAATGCACCACATGTCAGAGTGTCACTCACTTGTCTACCTGTCAAGCTGTCACCTGTCAAGCTGACAGGTTTCAAGCCTTGTCACGCCTCACTGACTGACTTGACAGGTGACAACAATGCACCACATGTCAAGTGTCACTCACTTGTCTACCTGTCAAGCTGTCACCTGTCAAGCTGACAGGTTGTCAAGCCTTGTCACGCCTCACTGACTGACTTGACAGGACAACGCACCACATGTCAGAGTGTCACTCACTTGTCTACCTGTCAAGCTGTCACCTGTCAAGCTGACAGGTTGTCAAGCCTTGTCACGCCTCACTGACTGACTTGACAGGTGACAACAATGCACCACATGTCAGAGTGTCACTCACTTGTCTACCTGTCAAGCTGTCACCTGTCAAGCTGACAGGTTGTCACCTTGTCCGCCTCACTGACTGACTTGACAGGTGACAACAATGCACCACATGTCAGAGTGTCACTCACTTGTCTACCTGTCAAGCTGTCACCTGTCAAGCTGACAGGTTGTCAAGCCTTGTCACGCCTCACTGACTGACTTGACAGGTGACAACAATGCACCACATGTCAGAGTGTCACTCACTTGTCTACCTGTCAAGCTGTCACCTGTCAAGCTGACAGTTGTCAAGCCTTGTCACGCCTCACTGACTGACTTGACAGTTGACAACAATGCACCACATGTCAGTGTCACTCACTTGTCTACCTGTCAAGCTGTCACCTGTCAAGCTGACAGGTTGTCAAGCCTTGTCACGCCGCACTGACTGACTTGACAGGTGACAACAATGCACCACATGTCAGAGTGTCACTCACTTGTCTACCTGTCAAGCTGTCACCTGTCAAGCTGACAGGTTGTCAAGCCTTGTCACGCCTCACTGACTGACTTGACAGGTGACACAATGCACCACATGTCAGAGTGTCACTCACTTGTCTACCTGTCAAGCTGTCACCCTGTCAAGCTGACAGGTTGTCAAGCCTTGTCACGCCTCACTGACTGACTTGACAGGTGACAACAATGCACCACATGTCAGAGTGTCACTCACTTGTCTACCTGTCAAGCTGTCACCTGTCAAGCTGACAGGTTGTCAAGCCTTGTCACGCCTCACTGACTGACTTGACAGGAACAATGCACCACATGTCAGAGTGTCACTCACTTGTCTACCTGTCAAGCTGTCACCTGTCAAGCTGACAGGTTGTCAAGCCTTGTCACGCCTCACTGACTGACTTGACAGGTGACAACATGCACCACATGTCAGAGTGTCACTCACTTGTCTACCTGTCAAGCTGTCACCTGTCAAGCTGACAGGTTGTCAAGCCTTGTCACGCCTCACTGACTGACTTGACAGGTGACAACAATGCACCACATGTCAGAGTGTCACTCACTTGTCTACCTGTCAAGCTGTCACCTGTCAAGCTGACAGGTTGTCAAGCCTTGTCACGCCTCACTGACTGACTTGACAGGTGACAACAATGCACCACATGTCGAGTGTCACTCACTTGTCTACCTGTCAGCTGTCACCTGTCAAGCTGACAGGTTGTCAAGCCTTGTCCGCCTCACTGACTGACTTGACAGGTGACAACAATGCACCACATGTCAGAGTGTCACTCACTTGTCTACCTGTCAAGCTGTCACCTGTCAAGCTGACAGGTTGTCAAGCCTTGTCACGCCTCACTGACTGACTTGACAGGTGACAACAATGCACCACATGTCAGAGTGTCACTCACTTGTCTACCTGTCAAGCTGTCACCTGTCAAGCTGACAGGTTGTCAAGCCTTGTCACGCCTCACTGACTGACTTGACAGGTGACAACAATGCACCACATGTCAGAGTGTCACTCACTTGTCTACCTGTCAAGCTGTCACCTGTCAAGCTGACAGGTTGTCAAGCCTTGTCACGCCTCACTGACTGACTTGACAGGTGACAACAATGCACCACATGTCAGAGTGTCACTCACTTGTCTACCTGTCAAGCTGTCACCTGTCAAGCTGACAGGTTGTCAAGCCTTGTCACGCCTCACTGACTGACTTGACAGGTGACAACAATGCACCACATGTCAAAGTGTCACTCACTTGTCTACCTGTCAAGCTGTCACCTGTCAAGCTGACAGGTTGTCAAGCCTTGTCACGCCTCACTGACTGACTTGACAGGTGACAACAATGCACCACATGTCAGAGTGTCACTCACTTGTCTACCTGTCAAGCTGTCACCTGTCAAGCTGACAGGTTGTCAAGCCTTGTCACGCCTCACTGACTGACTTGACAGGTGACAACAATGCACCACATGTCAGAGTGTCACTCACTTGTCTACCTGTCAAGCTGTCACCTGTCAAGCTGACAGGTTGTCAAGCCTTGTCACGCCTCACTGACTGACTTGACAGGTGACAACAATGCACCACATGTCAGAGTGTCACTCACTTGTCTACCTGTCAAGCTGTCACCTGTCAAGCTGACAGGTTGTCAAGCCTTGTCACGCCTCACTGACTGACTTGACAGGTGACAACAATGCACCACATGTCAGTGTCACTCACTTGTCTACCTGTCAAGCTGTCACCTGTCAAGCTGACAGGTTGTCAAGCCTTGTCACGCCTCACTGACTGACTTGACAGGTGACAACAATGCACCACATGTCAGAGTGTCACTCACTTGTCTACCTGTCAAGCTGTCACCTGTCAAGCTGACAGGTTGTCAAGCCTTGTCACGCCTCACTGACTGACTTGACAGGTGACAACAATGCACCACATGTCAGAGTGTCACTCACTTGTCTACCTGTCAAGCTGTCACCTGTCAAGCTGACAGGTTGTCAAGCCTTGTCACGCCTCACTGACTGACTTGACAGGTGACAACAATGCACCACATGTCAGAGTGTCACTCACTTGTCTACCTGTCAAGCTGTCACCTGTCAAGCTGACAGGTTGTCAAGCCTTGTCACGCCTCACTGACTGACTTGACAGGTGACAACAATGCACCACATGTCAGAGTGTCACTCACTTGTCTACCTGTCAAGCTGTCACCTGTCAAGCTGACAGGTTGTCAAGCCTTGTCACGCCTCACTGACTGACTTGACAGGTGACAACAATGCACCACATGTCAGAGTGTCACTCACTTGTCTACCTGTCAAGCTGTCACCTGTCAAGCTGACAGGTTGTCAAGCCTTGTCACGCCTCACTGACTGACTTGACAGGTGACAACAATGCACCACATGTCAGAGTGTCACTCACTTGTCTACCTGTCAAGCTGTCACCTGTCAAGCTGACAGGTTGTCAAGCCTTGTCACGCCTCACTGACTGACTTGACAGGTGACAACAATGCACCACATGTCAGAGTGTCACTCACTTGTCTACCTGTCAAGCTGTCACCTGTCAAGCTGACAGGTTGTCAAGCCTTGTCACGCCTCACTGACTGACTTGACAGGTGACAACAATGCACCACATGTCAGAGTGTCACTCACTTGTCTACCTGTCAAGCTGTCACCTGTCAAGCTGACAGGTTGTCAAGCCTTGTCACGCCTCACTGACTGACTTGACAGGTGACAACAATGCACCACATGTCAGAGTGTCACTCACTTGTCTACCTGTCAAGCTGTCACCTGTCAAGCTGACAGGTTGTCAAGCCTTGTCACGCCTCACTGACTGACTTGACAGGTGACAACAATGCACCACATGTCAGAGTGTCACTCACTTGTCTACCTGTCAAGCTGTCACCTGTCAAGCTGACAGGTTGTCAAGCCTTGTCACGCCGCCCTGACTGACTTGACAGGTGACAACAATGCACCACATGTCAGAGTGTCACTCACTTGTCTACCTGTCAAGCTGTCACCTGTCAAGCTGACAGGTTGTCAAGCCTTGTCACGCCTCACTGACTGACTTGACAGGTGACAACAATGCACCACATGTCAGAGTGTCACTCACTTGTCTACCTGTCAAGCTGTCACCTGTCAAGCTGACAGGTTGTCAAGCCTTGTCACGCCTCACTGACTGACTTGACAGGTGACAACAATGCACCACATGTCAGAGTGTCACTCACTTGTCTACCTGTCAAGCTGTCACCTGTCAAGCTGACAGGTTGTCAAGCCTTGTCACGCCTCACTGACTGACTTGACAGTGACAACAATGCACCACATGTCAGAGTGTCACTCACTTGTCTACCTGTCAAGCTGTCACCTGTCAAGCTGACAGGTTGTCAAGCCTTGTCACGCCTCACTGACTGACTTGACAGGTGACAACAATGCACCACATGTCAGAGTGTCACTCACTTGTCTACCTGTCAAGCTGTCACCTGTCAAGCTGACAGGTTGTCAAGCCTTGTCACGCCTCACTGACTGACTTGACAGGTGACAACAATGCACCACATGTCAGAGTGTCACTCACTTGTCTACCTGTCAAGCTGTCACCTGTCAAGCTGACAGGTTGTCAAGCCTTGTCACGCCTCACTGACTGACTTGACAGGTGACAACAATGCACCACATGTCAGAGTGTCACTCACTTGTCTACCTGTCAAGCTGTCACCTGTCAAGCTGACAGGTTGTCAAGCCTTGTCACGCCTCACTGACTGACTTGACAGGTGACAACAATGCACCACATGTCAGAGTGTCACTCACTTGTCTACCTGTCAAGCTGTCACCTGTCAAGCTGACAGGTTGTCAAGCCTTGTCACGCCTCACTGACTGACTTGACAGGTGACAACAATGCACCACATGTCAGAGTGTCACTCACTTGTCTACCTGTCAAGCTGTCACCTGTCAAGCTGACAGGTTGTCAAGCCTTGTCACGCCTCACTGACTGACTTGACAGGTGACAACAATGCACCACATGTCAGAGTGTCACTCACTTGTCTACCTGTCAAGCTGTCACCTGTCAAGCTGACAGGTTGTCAAGCCTTGTCACGCCTCACTGACTGACTTGACAGGTGACAACAATGCACCACATGTCAGAGTGTCACTCACTTGTCTACCTGTCAAGCTGTCACCTGTCAAGCTGACAGGTTGTCAAGCCTTGTCACGCCTCACTGACTGACTTGACAGGTGACAACAATGCACCACATGTCAGAGTGTCACTCACTTGTCTACCTGTCAAGCTGTCACCTGTCAAGCTGACAGGTTGTCAAGCCTTGTCACGCCTCACTGACTGACTTGACAGGTGACAACATGCACCACATGTCAGAGTGTCACTCACTTGTCTACCTGTCAAGCTGTCACCTGTCAAGCTGACAGGTTGTCAAGCCTTGTCACTCACTGACTGACTTGACAGGTGACAACAATGCACCACATGTCAGTGTCACTCACTTGTCTACCTGTCAAGCTGTCACCTGTCAAGCTGACAGGTTGTCAAGCCTTGTCACGCCTCACTGACTGACTTGACAGGTGACAACAATGCACCACATGTCAGAGTGTCACTCACTTGTCTACCTGTCAAGCTGTCACCTGTCAAGCTGACAGGTTGTCAAGCCTTGTCACGCCTCACTGACTGACTTGACAGGTGACAACAATGCACCACATGTCAGAGTGTCACTCACTTGTCTACCTGTCAAGCTGTCACCTGTCAAGCTGACAGGTTGTCAAGCCTTGTCACGCCTCACTGACTGACTTGACAGGTGACAACAATGCACCACATGTCAGAGTGTCACTCACTTGTCTACCTGTCAAGCTGTCACCTGTCAAGCTGACAGGTTGTCAAGCCTTGTCACGCCTCACTGACTGACTTGACAGGTGACAACAATGCACCACATGTCAGAGTGTCACTCACTTGTCTACCTGTCAAGCTGTCACCTGTCAAGCTGACAGGTTGTCAAGCCTTGTCACGCCTCACTGACTGACTTGACAGGTGACAACAATGCACCACATGTCAGAGTGTCACTCACTTGTCTACCTGTCAAGCTGTCACCTGTCAAGCTGACAGGTTGTCAAGCCTTGTCACGCCTCACTGACTGACTTGACAGGTGACAACAATGCACCACATGTCAGAGTGTCACTCACTTGTCTACCTGTCAAGCTGTCACCTGTCAAGCTGACAGGTTGTCAAGCCTTGTCACGCCTCACTGACTGACTTGACAGTGACACAATGCACCACATGTCAGAGTGTCACTCACTTGTCTACCTGTCAAGCTGTCACCTGTCAAGCTGACAGGTTGTCAAGCCTTGTCACGCCTCACTGACTGACTTGACAGGTGACAACAATGCACCACATGTCAGAGTGTCACTCACTTGTCTACCTGTCAAGCTGTCACCTGTCAAGCTGACAGGTTGTCAAGCCTTGTCACGCCTCACTGACTGACTTGACAGGTGACAACAATGCACCACATGTCAGAGTGTCACTCACTTGTCTACCTGTCAAGCTGTCACCTGTCAAGCTGACAGGTTGTCAAGCCTTGTCACGCCTCACTGACTGACTTGACAGGTGACAACAATGCACCACATGTCAGAGTGTCACTCACTTGTCTACCTGTCAAGCTGTCACCTGTCAAGCTGACAGTGTGTCAAGCCTTGTCACGCCTCACTGACTGACTTGACAGGTGACAACAATGCACCACATGTCAGAGTGTCACTCACTTGTCTACCTGTCAAGCTGTCACCTGTCAAGCTGACAGGTTGTCAAGCCTTGTCACGCCTCACTGACTGACTTGACAGGTGACAACAATGCACCACATGTCAGAGTGTCACTCACTTGTCTACCTGTCAAGCTGTCACCTGTCAAGCTGACAGGTTGTCAAGCCTTGTCACGCCTCACTGACTGACTTGACAGGTGACAACAATGCACCACATGTCAGAGTGTCACTCACTTGTCTACCTGTCAAGCTGTCACCTGTCAAGCTGACAGGTTGTCAAGCCTTGTCACGCCTCACTGACTGACTTGACAGGTGACAACAATGCACCACATGTCAGAGTGTCACTCACTTGTCTACCTGTCAAGCTGTCACCTGTCAAGCTGACAGGTTGTCAAGCCTTGTCACGCCTCACTGACTGACTTGACAGGTGACAACAATGCACCACATGTCAGAGTGTCACTCACTTGTCTACCTGTCAAGCTGTCACCTGTCAAGCTGACAGGTTGTCAAGCCTTGTCACGCCTCACTGACTGACTTGACAGGTGACAACAATGCACCACATGTCAGAGTGTCACTCACTTGTCTACCTGTCAAGCTGTCACCTGTCAAGCTGACAGGTTGTCAAGCCTTGTCACGCCTCACTGACTGACTTGACAGGTGACAACAATGCACCACATGTCAGAGTGTCACTCACTTGTCTACCTGTCGCTCACCTGTCAAGCACCTGTCAAGCTGACAGGTTGTCAAGCCTTGTCACGCCTCACTGACTGACTTGACAGGTGACAACAATGCACCACATGTCAGAGTGTCACTCACTTGTCTACCTGTCAAGCTGTCACCTGTCAAGCTGACAGGTTGTCAAGCCTTGTCACGCCTCACTGACTGACTTGACAGGTGACAACAATGCACCACATGTCAGAGTGTCACTCACTTGTCTACCTGTCAAGCTGTCACCTGTCAAGCTGACAGGTTGTCAAGCCTTGTCACGCCTCACTGACTGACTTGACAGGTGACAACAATGCACCACATGTCAGAGTGTCACTCACTTGTCTACCTGTCAAGCTGTCACCTGTCAAGCTGACAGGTTGTCAAGCCTTGTCACGCCTCACTGACTGACTTGACAGGTGACAACAATGCACCACATGTCAGAGTGTCACTCACTTGTCTACCTGTCAAGCTGTCACCTGTCAAGCTGACAGGTTGTCAAGCCTTGTCACGCCTCACTGACTGACTTGACAGGTGACAACAATGCACCACATGTCAGAGTGTCACTCACTTGTCTACCTGTCAAGCTGTCACCTGTCAAGCTGACAGGTTGTCAAGCCTTGTCACGCCTCACTGACTGACTTGACAGGTGACAACAATGCACCACATGTCAGAGTGTCACTCACTTGTCTACCTGTCAAGCTGTCACCTGTCAAGCTGACAGGTTGTCAAGCCTTGTCACGCCTCACTGACTGACTTGACAGGTGACAACAATGCACCACATGTCAGAGTGTCACTCACTTGTCTACCTGTCAAGCTGTCACCTGTCAAGCTGACAGGTTGTCAAGCCTTGTCACGCCTCACTGACTGACTTGACAGGTGACAACAATGCACCACATGTCAGAGTGTCACTCACTTGTCTACCTGTCAAGCTGTCACCTGTCAAGCTGACAGGTTGTCAAGCCTTGTCACGCCTCACTGACTGACTTGACAGGTGACAACAATGCACCACATGTCAGAGTGTCACTCACTTGTCTACCTGTCAAGCTGTCACCTGTCAAGCTGACAGGTTGTCAAGCCTTGTCACGCCTCACTGACTGACTTGACAGGTGACAACAATGCACCACATGTCAGAGTGTCACTCACTTGTCTACCTGTCAAGCTGTCACCTGTCAAGCTGACAGGTTGTCAAGCCTTGTCACGCCTCACTGACTGACTTGACAGGTGACAACAATGCACCACATGTCAGAGTGTCACTCACTTGTCTACCTGTCAAGCTGTCACCTGTCAAGCTGACAGGTTGTCAAGCCTTGTCACGCCTCACTGACTGACTTGACAGGTGACAACAATGCACCACATGTCAGAGTGTCACTCACTTGTCTACCTGTCAAGCTGTCACCTGTCAAGCTGACAGGTTGTCAAGCCTTGTCACGCCTCACTGACTGACTTGACAGGTGACAACAATGCACCACATGTCAGAGTGTCACTCACTTGTCTACCTGTCAAGCTGTCACCTGTCAAGCTGACAGGTTGTCAAGCCTTGTCACGCCTCACTGACTGACTTGACAGGTGACAACAATGCACCACATGTCAGAGTGTCACTCACTTGTCTACCTGTCAAGCTGTCACCTGTCAAGCTGACAGGTTGTCAAGCCTTGTCACGCCTCACTGACTGACTTGACAGGTGACAACAATGCACCACATGTCAGTGTCACTCACTTGTCTACCTGTCAAGCTGTCACCTGTCAAGCTGACAGGTTGTCAAGCCTTGTCACGCCTCACTGACTGACTTGACAGGTGACAACAATGCACCACATGTCAGAGTGTCACTCACTTGTCTACCTGTCAAGCTGTCACCTGTCAAGCTGACAGGTTGTCAAGCCTTGTCACGCCTCACTGACTGACTTGACAGGTGACAACAATGCACCACATGTCAGAGTGTCACTCACTTGTCTACCTGTCAAGCTGTCACCTGTCAAGCTGACAGGTTGTCAAGCCTTGTCACGCCTCACTGACTGACTTGACAGGTGACAACAATGCACCACATGTCAGAGTGTCACTCACTTGTCTACCTGTCAAGCTGTCACCTGTCAAGCTGACAGGTTGTCAAGCCTTGTCACGCCTCACTGACTGACTTGACAGGTGACAACAATGCACCACATGTCAGAGTGTCACTCACTTGTCTACCTGTCAAGCTGTCACCTGTCAAGCTGACAGGTTGTCAAGCCTTGTCACGCCTCACTGACTGACTTGACAGGTGACAACAATGCACCACATGTCAGAGTGTCACTCACTTGTCTACCTGTCAAGCTGTCACCTGTCAAGCTGACAGGTTGTCAAGCCTTGTCACGCCTCACTGACTGACTTGACAGGTGACAACAATGCACCACATGTCAGAGTGTCACTCACTTGTCTACCTGTCAAGCTGTCACCTGTCAAGCTGACAGGTTGTCAAGCCTTGTCACGCCTCACTGACTGACTTGACAGGTGACAACAATGCACCACATGTCAGAGTGTCACTCACTTGTCTACCTGTCAAGCTGTCACCTGTCATGCTGACAGGTTGTCAAGCCTTGTCACGCCTCACTGACTGACTTGACAGGTGACAACAATGCACCACATGTCAGAGTGTCACTCACTTGTCTACCTGTCAAGCTGTCACCTGTCAAGCTGACAGGTTGTCAAGCCTTGTCACGCCTCACTGACTGACTTGACAGGTGACAACAATGCACCACATGTCAGAGTGTCACTCACTTGTCTACCTGTCAAGCTGTCACCTGTCAAGCTGACAGGTTGTCAAGCCTTGTCACGCCTCACTGACTGACTTGACAGTGACAACAATGCACCACATGTCAGAGTGTCACTCACTTGTCTACCTGTCAAGCTGTCACCTGTCAAGCTGACAGGTTGTCAAGCCTTGTCACGCCTCACTGACTGACTTGACAGGTGACAACAATGCACCACATGTCAGAGTGTCACTCACTTGTCTACCTGTCAAGCTGTCACCTGTCAAGCTGACAGGTTGTCAAGCCTTGTCACGCCTCACTGACTGACTTGACAGGTGACAACAATGCACCACATGTCAGAGTGTCACTCACTTGTCTACCTGTCAAGCTGTCACCTGTCAAGCTGACAGGTTGTCAAGCCTTGTCACGCCTCACTGACTGACTTGACAGGTGACAACAATGCACCACATGTCAGAGTGTCACTCACTTGTCTACCTGTCAAGCTGTCACCTGTCAAGCTGACAGGTTGTCAAGCCTTGTCACGCCTCACTGACTGACTTGACAGGTGACAACAATGCACCACATGTCAGAGTGTCACTCACTTGTCTACCTGTCAAGCTGTCACCTGTCAAGCTGACAGGTTGTCAAGCCTTGTCACGCCTCACTGACTGACTTGACAGGTGACAACAATGCACCACATGTCAGAGTGTCACTCACTTGTCTACCTGTCAAGCTGTCACCTGTCAAGCTGACAGGTTGTCAAGCCTTGTCACGCCTCACTGACTGACTTGACAGGTGACAACAATGCACCACATGTCAGAGTGTCACTCACTTGTCTACCTGTCAAGCTGTCACCTGTCAAGCTGACAGGTTGTCAAGCCTTGTCACGCCTCACTGACTGACTTGACAGGTGACAACAATGCACCACATGTCAGAGTGTCACTCACTTGTCTACCTGTCAAGCTGTCACCTGTCAAGCTGACAGGTTGTCAAGCCTTGTCACGCCTCACTGACTGACTTGACAGGTGACAACAATGCACCACATGTCAGAGTGTCACTCACTTGTCTACCTGTCAAGCTGTCACCTGTCAAGCTGACAGGTTGTCAAGCCTTGTCACGCCTCACTGACTGACTTGACAGGTGACAACAATGCACCACATGTCAGAGTGTCACTCACTTGTCTACCTGTCAAGCTGTCACCTGTCAAGCTGACAGGTTGTCAAGCCTTGTCACGCCTCACTGACTGACTTGACAGGTGACAACAATGCACCACATGTCAGAGTGTCACTCACTTGTCTACCTGTCAAGCTGTCACCTGTCAAGCTGACAGGTTGTCAAGCCTTGTCACGCCTCACTGACTGACTTGACAGGTGACAACAATGCACCACATGTCAGAGTGTCACTCACTTGTCTACCTGTCAAGCTGTCACCTGTCAAGCTGACAGGTTGTCAAGCCTTGTCACGCCTCACTGACTGACTTGACAGGTGACAACAATGCACCACATGTCAGAGTGTCACTCACTTGTCTACCTGTCAAGCTGTCACCTGTCAAGCTGACAGGTTGTCAAGCCTTGTCACGCCTCACTGACTGACTTGACAGGTGACAACAATGCACCACATGTCAGAGTGTCACTCACTTGTCTACCTGTCAAGCTGTCACCTGTCAAGCTGACAGGTTGTCAAGCCTTGATTCCGCCGCACTGACTGACTTGACAGGTGACAACAATGCACCACATGTCAGAGTGTCACTCACTTGTCTACCTGTCAAGCTGTCACCTGTCAAGCTGACAGGTTGTCAAGCCTTGTCACGCCTCACTGACTGACTTGACAGGTGACAACATGCACCACATGTCAGAGTGTCACTCACTTGTCTACCTGTCAAGCTGTCACCTGTCAAGCTGACAGGTTGTCAAGCCTTGTCACGCCTCACTGACTGACTTGACAGGTGACAACAATGCACCACATGTCAGAGTGTCACTCACTTGTCTACCTGTCAAGCTGTCACCTGTCAAGCTGACAGGTTGTCAAGCCTTGTCACGCCTCACTGACTGACTTGACAGGTGACAACAATGCACCACATGTCAGAGTGTCACTCACTTGTCTACCTGTCAAGCTGTCACCTGTCAAGCTGACAGGTTGTCAAGCCTTGTCACGCCTCACTGACTGACTTGACAGGTGACAACAATGCACCACATGTCAGAGTGTCACTCACTTGTCTACCTGTCAAGCTGTCACCTGTCAAGCTGACAGGTTGTCAAGCCTTGTCACGCCTCACTGACTGACTTGACAGGTGACAACAATGCACCACATGTCAGAGTGTCACTCACTTGTCTACCTGTCAAGCTGTCACCTGTCAAGCTGACAGGTTGTCAAGCCTTGTCACGCCTCACTGACTGACTTGACAGGTGACAACAATGCACCACATGTCAGAGTGTCACTCACTTGTCTACCTGTCAAGCTGTCACCTGTCAAGCTGACAGGTTGTCAAGCCTTGTCACGCCTCACTGACTGACTTGACAGGACAACAATGCACCACATGTCAGAGTGTCACTCACTTGTCTACCTGTCAAGCTGTCACCTGTCAAGCTGACAGGTTGTCAAGCCTTGTCACGCCTCACTGACTGACTTGACAGGTGACAACAATGCACCACATGTCAGAGTGTCACTCACTTGTCTACCTGTCAAGCTGTCACCTGTCAAGCTGACAGGTTGTCAAGCCTTGTCCGCCTCACTGACTGACTTGACAGGACAACAATGCACCACATGTCAGAGTGTCACTCACTTGTCTACCTGTCAAGCTGTCACCTGTCAAGCTGACAGGTTGTCAAGCCTTGTCACGCCTCACTGACTGACTTGACAGGTGACAACAATGCACCACATGTCAGAGTGTCACTCACTTGTCTACCTGTCAAGCTGTCACCTGTCAAGCTGACAGGTTGTCAAGCCTTGTCACGCCTCACTGACTGACTTGACAGGTGACAACAATGCACCACATGTCAGAGTGTCACTCACTTGTCTACCTGTCAAGCTGTCACCTGTCAAGCTGACAGGTTGTCAAGCCTTGTCACGCCTCACTGACTGACTTGACAGGTGACAACAATGCACCACATGTCAGAGTGTCACTCACTTGTCTACCTGTCAAGCTGTCACCTGTCAAGCTGACAGGTTGTCAAGCCTTGTCACGCCTCACTGACTGACTTGACAGGTGACAACAATGCACCACATGTCAGAGTGTCACTCACTTGTCTACCTGTCAAGCTGTCACCTGTCAAGCTGACAGGTTGTCAAGCCTTGTCACGCCTCACTGACTGACTTGACAGGTGACAACAATGCACCACATGTCAGAGTGTCACTCACTTGTCTACCTGTCAAGCTGTCACCTGTCAAGCTGACAGGTTGTCAAGCCTTGTCACGCCTCACTGACTGACTTGACAGGTGACAACAATGCACCACATGTCAGAGTGTCACTCACTTGTCTACCTGTCAAGCTGTCACCTGTCAAGCTGACAGGTTGTCAAGCCTTGTCACGCCTCACTGACTGACTTGACAGGTGACAACAATGCACCACATGTCAGAGTGTCACTCACTTGTCTACCTGTCAAGCTGTCACCTGTCAAGCTGACAGGTTGTCAAGCCTTGTCACGCCTCACTGACTGACTTGACAGGTGACAACAATGCACCACATGTCAGAGTGTCACTCACTTGTCTACCTGTCAAGCTGTCACCTGTCAAGCTGACAGGTTGTCAAGCCTTGTCACGCCTCACTGACTGACTTGACAGGTGACAACAATGCACCACATGTCAGAGTGTCACTCACTTGTCTACCTGTCAAGCTGTCACCTGTCAAGCTGACAGGTTGTCAAGCCTTGTCACGCCTCACTGACTGACTTGACAGGTGACAACAATGCACCACATGTCAGAGTGTCACTCACTTGTCTACCTGTCAAGCTGTCACCTGTCAAGCTGACAGGTTGTCAAGCCTTGTCACGCCTCACTGACTGACTTGACAGGTGACAACAATGCACCACATGTCAGAGTGTCACTCACTTGTCTACCTGTCAAGCTGTCACCTGTCAAGCTGACAGGTTGTCAAGCCTTGTCACGCCTCACTGACTGACTTGACAGGTGACAACAATGCACCACATGTCAGAGTGTCACTCACTTGTCTACCTGTCAAGCTGTCACCTGTCAAGCTGACAGGTTGTCAAGCCTTGTCACGCCTCACTGACTGACTTGACAGGTGACAACAATGCACCACATGTCAGAGTGTCACTCACTTGTCTACCTGTCAAGCTGTCACCTGTCAAGCTGACAGGTTGTCAAGCCTTGTCACGCCTCACTGACTGACTTGACAGGTGACAACAATGCACCACATGTCAGAGTGTCACTCACTTGTCTACCTGTCAAGCTGTCACCTGTCAAGCTGACAGGTTGTCAAGCCTTGTCACGCCTCACTGACTGACTTGACAGGTGACAACAATGCACCACATGTCAGAGTGTCACTCACTTGTCTACCTGTCAAGCTGTCACCTGTCAAGCTGACAGGTTGTCAAGCCTTGTCACGCCTCACTGACTGACTTGACAGGTGACAACAATGCACCACATGTCAGAGTGTCACTCACTTGTCTACCTGTCAAGCTGTCACCTGTCAAGCTGACAGGTTGTCAAGCCTTGTCACGCCTCACTGACTGACTTGACAGGTGACAACAATGCACCACATGTCAGAGTGTCACTCACTTGTCTACCTGTCAAGCTGTCACCTGTCAAGCTGACAGGTTGTCAAGCCTTGTCACGCCTCACTGACTGACTTGACAGGTGACAACAATGCACCACATGTCAGAGTGTCACTCACTTGTCTACCTGTCAAGCTGTCACCTGTCAAGCTGACAGGTTGTCAAGCCTTGTCACGCCTCACTGACTGACTTGACAGGTGACAACAATGCACCACATGTCAGAGTGTCACTCACTTGTCTACCTGTCAAGCTGTCACCTGTCAAGCTGACAGGTTGTCAAGCCTTGTCACGCCTCACTGACTGACTTGACAGGTGACAACAATGCACCACATGTCAGAGTGTCACTCACTTGTCTACCTGTCAAGCTGTCACCTGTCAAGCTGACAGGTTGTCAAGCCTTGTCACGCCTCACTGACTGACTTGACAGGTGACAACAATGCACCACATGTCAGAGTGTCACTCACTTGTCTACCTGTCAAGCTGTCACCTGTCAAGCTGACAGGTTGTCAAGCCTTGTCACGCCTCACTGACTGACTTGACAGGTGACAACAATGCACCACATGTCAGAGTGTCACTCACTTGTCTACCTGTCAAGCTGTCACCTGTCAAGCTGACAGGTTGTCAAGCCTTGTCACGCCTCACTGACTGACTTGACAGGTGACAACAATGCACCACATGTCAGAGTGTCACTCACTTGTCTACCTGTCAAGCTGTCACCTGTCAAGCTGACAGGTTGTCAAGCCTTGTCACGCCTCACTGACTGACTTGACAGGTGACAACAATGCACCACATGTCAGAGTGTCACTCACTTGTCTACCTGTCAAGCTGTCACCTGTCAAGCTGACAGTTGTCAAGCCTTGTCACGCCTCACTGACTGACTTGACAGGTGACAACAATGCACCACATGTCAGAGTGTCACTCACTTGTCTACCTGTCAAGCTGTCACCTGTCAAGCTGACAGGTTGTCAAGCCTTGTCACGCCTCACTGACTGACTTGACAGGTGACAACAATGCACCACATGTCAGAGTGTCACTCACTTGTCTACCTGTCAAGCTGTCACCTGTCAAGCTGACAGGTTGTCAAGCCTTGTCACGCCTCACTGACTGACTTGACAGGTGACAACAATGCACCACATGTCAGAGTGTCACTCACTTGTCTACCTGTCAAGCTGTCACCTGTCAAGCTGACAGGTTGTCAAGCCTTGTCACGCCTCACTGACTGACTTGACAGGTGACAACAATGCACCACATGTCAGAGTGTCACTCACTTGTCTACCTGTCAAGCTGTCACCTGTCAAGCTGACAGGTTGTCAAGCCTTGTCACGCCTCACTGACTGACTTGACAGGTGACAACAATGCACCACATGTCAGAGTGTCACTCACTTGTCTACCTGTCAAGCTGTCACCTGTCAAGCTGACAGGTTGTCAAGCCTTGTCACGCCTCACTGACTGACTTGACAGGTGACAACAATGCACCACATGTCAGAGTGTCACTCACTTGTCTACCTGTCAAGCTGTCACCTGTCAAGCTGACAGGTTGTCAAGCCTTGTCACGCCTCACTGACTGACTTGACAGGTGACAACAATGCACCACATGTCAGAGTGTCACTCACTTGTCTACCTGTCAAGCTGTCACCTGTCAAGCTGACAGGTTGTCAAGCCTTGTCACGCCTCACTGACTGACTTGACAGGTGACAACAATGCACCACATGTCAGAGTGTCACTCACTTGTCTACCTGTCAAGCTGTCACCTGTCAAGCTGACAGGTTGTCAAGCCTTGTCACGCCTCACTGACTGACTTGACAGGTGACAACAATGCACCACATGTCAGAGTGTCACTCACTTGTCTACCTGTCAAGCTGTCACCTGTCAAGCTGACAGGTTGTCAAGCCTTGTCACGCCTCACTGACTGACTTGACAGGTGACAACAATGCACCACATGTCAGAGTGTCACTCACTTGTCTACCTGTCAAGCTGTCACCTGTCAAGCTGACAGGTTGTCAAGCCTTGTCACGCCTCACTGACTGACTTGACAGGTGACAACAATGCACCACATGTCAGAGTGTCACTCACTTGTCTACCTGTCAAGCTGTCACCTGTCAAGCTGACAGGTTGTCAAGCCTTGTCACGCCTCACTGACTGACTTGACAGGTGACAACAATGCACCACATGTCAGTGTCACTCACTTGTCTACCTGTCAAGCTGTCACCTGTCAAGCTGACAGGTTGTCAAGCCTTGTCACGCCTCACTGACTGACTTGACAGGTGACAACAATGCACCACATGTCAGAGTGTCACTCACTTGTCTACCTGTCAAGCTGTCACCTGTCAAGCTGACAGGTTGTCAAGCCTTGTCACGCCTCACTGACTGACTTGACAGGTGACAACAATGCACCACATGTCAGAGTGTCACTCACTTGTCTACCTGTCAAGCTGTCACCTGTCAAGCTGACAGGTTGTCAAGCCTTGTCACGCCTCACTGACTGACTTGACAGGTGACAACAATGCACCACATGTCAGAGTGTCACTCACTTGTCTACCTGTCAAGCTGTCACCTGTCAAGCTGACAGGTTGTCAAGCCTTGTCACGCCTCACTGACTGACTTGACAGTGACAACAATGCACCACATGTCAGAGTGTCACTCACTTGTCTACCTGTCAAGCTGTCACCTGTCAAGCTGACAGGTTGTCAAGCCTTGTCACGCCTCACTGACTGACTTGACAGGTGACAACAATGCACCACATGTCAGAGTGTCACTCACTTGTCTACCTGTCAAGCTGTCACCTGTCAAGCTGACAGGTTGTCAAGCCTTGTCACGCCTCACTGACTGACTTGACAGGTGACAACAATGCACCACATGTCAGAGTGTCACTCACTTGTCTACCTGTCAAGCTGTCACCTGTCAAGCTGACAGGTTGTCAAGCCTTGTCACGCCTCACTGACTGACTTGACAGGTGACAACAATGCACCACATGTCAGAGTGTCACTCACTTGTCTACCTGTCAAGCTGTCACCTGTCAAGCTGACAGGTTGTCAAGCCTTGTCACGCCTCACTGACTGACTTGACAGGTGACAACAATGCACCACATGTCAGAGTGTCACTCACTTGTCTACCTGTCAAGCTGTCACCTGTCAAGCTGACAGGTTGTCAAGCCTTGTCACGCCTCACTGACTGACTTGACAGGTGACAACAATGCACCACATGTCAGAGTGTCACTCACTTGTCTACCTGTCAAGCTGTCACCTGTCAAGCTGACAGGTTGTCAAGCCTTGTCACGCCTCACTGACTGACTTGACAGGTGACAACAATGCACCACATGTCAGAGTGTCACTCACTTGTCTACCTGTCAAGCTGTCACCTGTCAAGCTGACAGGTTGTCAAGCCTTGTCACGCCTCACTGACTGACTTGACAGGTGACAACAATGCACCACATGTCAGAGTGTCACTCACTTGTCTACCTGTCAAGCTGTCACCTGTCAAGCTGACAGGTTGTCAAGCCTTGTCACGCCTCACTGACTGACTTGACAGGTGACAACAATGCACCACATGTCAGAGTGTCACTCACTTGTCTACCTGTCAAGCTGTCACCTGTCAAGCTGACAGGTTGTCAAGCCTTGTCACGCCTCACTGACTGACTTGACAGGTGACAACAATGCACCACATGTCAGAGTGTCACTCACTTGTCTACCTGTCAAGCTGTCACCTGTCAAGCTGACAGGTTGTCAAGCCTTGTCACGCCTCACTGACTGACTTGACAGGTGACAACAATGCACCACATGTCAGAGTGTCACTCACTTGTCTACCTGTCAAGCTGTCACCTGTCAAGCTGACAGGTTGTCAAGCCTTGTCACGCCTCACTGACTGACTTGACAGGTGACAACAATGCACCACATGTCAGAGTGTCACTCACTTGTCTACCTGTCAAGCTGTCACCTGTCAAGCTGACAGGTTGTCAAGCCTTGTCACGCCTCACTGACTGACTTGACAGGTGACAACAATGCACCACATGTCAGAGTGTCACTCACTTGTCTACCTGTCAAGCTGTCACCTGTCAAGCTGACAGGTTGTCAAGCCTTGTCACGCCTCACTGACTGACTTGACAGGTGACAACAATGCACCACATGTCAGAGTGTCACTCACTTGTCTACCTGTCAAGCTGTCACCTGTCAAGCTGACAGGTTGTCAAGCCTTGTCACGCCTCACTGACTGACTTGACAGGTGACAACAATGCACCACATGTCAGAGTGTCACTCACTTGTCTACCTGTCAAGCTGTCACCTGTCAAGCTGACAGGTTGTCAAGCCTTGTCACGCCTCACTGACTGACTTGACAGGTGACAACAATGCACCACATGTCAGAGTGTCACTCACTTGTCTACCTGTCAAGCTGTCACCTGTCAAGCTGACAGGTTGTCAAGCCTTGTCACGCCTCACTGACTGACTTGACAGGTGACAACAATGCACCACATGTCAGAGTGTCACTCACTTGTCTACCTGTCAAGCTGTCACCTGTCAAGCTGACAGGTTGTCAAGCCTTGTCACGCCTCACTGACTGACTTGACAGGTGACAACAATGCACCACATGTCAGAGTGTCACTCACTTGTCTACCTGTCAAGCTGTCACCTGTCAAGCTGACAGGTTGTCAAGCCTTGTCACGCCTCACTGACTGACTTGACAGTGACAACAATGCACCACATGTCAGAGTGTCACTCACTTGTCTACCTGTCAAGCTGTCACCTGTCAAGCTGACAGGTTGTCAAGCCTTGTCACGCCTCACTGACTGACTTGACAGGTGACAACAATGCACCACATGTCAGAGTGTCACTCACTTGTCTACCTGTCAAGCTGTCACCTGTCAAGCTGACAGGTTGTCAAGCCTTGTCACGCCTCACTGACTGACTTGACAGGTGACAACAATGCACCACATGTCAGAGTGTCACTCACTTGTCTACCTGTCAAGCTGTCACCTGTCAAGCTGACAGGTTGTCAAGCCTTGTCACGCCTCACTGACTGACTTGACAGGTGACAACAATGCACCACATGTCAGAGTGTCACTCACTTGTCTACCTGTCAAGCTGTCACCTGTCAAGCTGACAGGTTGTCAAGCCTTGTCACGCCTCACTGACTGACTTGACAGGTGACAACAATGCACCACATGTCAGAGTGTCACTCACTTGTCTACCTGTCAAGCTGTCACCTGTCAAGCTGACAGGTTGTCAAGCCTTGTCACGCCTCACTGACTGACTTGACAGGTGACAACAATGCACCACATGTCAGAGTGTCACTCACTTGTCTACCTGTCAAGCTGTCACCTGTCAAGCTGACAGGTTGTCAAGCCTTGTCACGCCTCACTGACTGACTTGACAGGTGACAACAATGCACCACATGTCAGAGTGTCACTCACTTGTCTACCTGTCAAGCTGTCACCTGTCAAGCTGACAGGTTGTCAAGCCTTGTCACGCCTCACTGACTGACTTGACAGTGACAACAATGCACCACATGTCAGAGTGTCACTCACTTGTCTACCTGTCAAGCTGTCACCTGTCAAGCTGACAGGTTGTCAAGCCTTGTCACGCCTCACTGACTGACTTGACAGGTGACAACAATGCACCACATGTCAGAGTGTCACTCACTTGTCTACCTGTCAAGCTGTCACCTGTCAAGCTGACAGGTTGTCAAGCCTTGTCACGCCTCACTGACTGACTTGACAGGTGACAACAATGCACCACATGTCAGAGTGTCACTCACTTGTCTACCTGTCAAGCTGTCACCTGTCAAGCTGACAGGTTGTCAAGCCTTGTCACGCCTCACTGACTGACTTGACAGGTGACAACAATGCACCACATGTCAGAGTGTCACTCACTTGTCTACCTGTCAAGCTGTCACCTGTCAAGCTGACAGGTTGTCAAGCCTTGTCACGCCTCACTGACTGACTTGACAGGTGACAACAATGCACCACATGTCAGAGTGTCACTCACTTGTCTACCTGTCAAGCTGTCACCTGTCAAGCTGACAGGTTGTCAAGCCTTGTCACGCCTCACTGACTGACTTGACAGGTGACAACAATGCACCACATGTCAGAGTGTCACTCACTTGTCTACCTGTCAAGCTGTCACCTGTCAAGCTGACAGGTTGTCAAGCCTTGTCACGCCTCACTGACTGACTTGACAGGTGACAACAATGCACCACATGTCAGAGTGTCACTCACTTGTCTACCTGTCAAGCTGTCACCTGTCAAGCTGACAGGTTGTCAAGCCTTGTCACGCCTCACTGACTGACTTGACAGGTGACAACAATGCACCACATGTCAGAGTGTCACTCACTTGTCTACCTGTCAAGCTGTCACCTGTCAAGCTGACAGGTTGTCAAGCCTTGTCACGCCTCACTGACTGACTTGACAGGTGACAACAATGCACCACATGTCAGAGTGTCACTCACTTGTCTACCTGTCAAGCTGTCACCTGTCAAGCTGACAGGTTGTCAAGCCTTGTCACGCCTCACTGACTGACTTGACAGGTGACAACAATGCACCACATGTCAGAGTGTCACTCACTTGTCTACCTGTCAAGCTGTCACCTGTCAAGCTGACAGGTTGTCAAGCCTTGTCACGCCTCACTGACTGACTTGACAGGTGACAACAATGCACCACATGTCAGAGTGTCACTCACTTGTCTACCTGTCAAGCTGTCACCTGTCAAGCTGACAGGTTGTCAAGCCTTGTCACGCCTCACTGACTGACTTGACAGTGACAACAATGCACCACATGTCAGAGTGTCACTCACTTGTCTACCTGTCAAGCTGTCACCTGTCAAGCTGACAGGTTGTCAAGCCTTGTCACGCCTCACTGACTGACTTGACAGGTGACAACAATGCACCACATGTCAGAGTGTCACTCACTTGTCTACCTGTCAAGCTGTCACCTGTCAAGCTGACAGGTTGTCAAGCCTTGTCACGCCTCACTGACTGACTTGACAGGTGACAACAATGCACCACATGTCAGAGTGTCACTCACTTGTCTACCTGTCAAGCTGTCACCTGTCAAGCTGACAGGTTGTCAAGCCTTGTCACGCCTCACTGACTGACTTGACAGGTGACAACAATGCACCACATGTCAGAGTGTCACTCACTTGTCTACCTGTCAAGCTGTCACCTGTCAAGCTGACAGGTTGTCAAGCCTTGTCACGCCTCACTGACTGACTTGACAGGTGACAACAATGCACCACATGTCAGAGTGTCACTCACTTGTCTACCTGTCAAGCTGTCACCTGTCAAGCTGACAGGTTGTCAAGCCTTGTTCCGCCTCACTGACTGACTTGACAGGTGACAACAATGCACCACATGTCAGAGTGTCACTCACTTGTCTACCTGTCAAGCTGTCACCTGTCAAGCTGACAGGTTGTCAAGCCTTGTCACGCCTCACTGACTGACTTGACAGGTGACAACAATGCACCACATGTCAGAGTGTCACTCACTTGTCTACCTGTCAAGCTGTCACCTGTCAAGCTGACAGGTTGTCAAGCCTTGTCACGCCTCACTGACTGACTTGACAGGTGACAACAATGCACCACATGTCAGAGTGTCACTCACTTGTCTACCTGTCAAGCTGTCACCTGTCAAGCTGACAGGTTGTCAAGCCTTGTCACGCCTCACTGACTGACTTGACAGGTGACAACAATGCACCACATGTCAGAGTGTCACTCACTTGTCTACCTGTCAAGCTGTCACCTGTCAAGCTGACAGGTTGTCAAGCCTTGTCACGCCTCACTGACTGACTTGACAGTGACAACAATGCACCACATGTCAGAGTGTCACTCACTTGTCTACCTGTCAAGCTGTCACCTGTCAAGCTGACAGGTTGTCAAGCCTTGTCACGCCTCACTGACTGACTTGACAGGTGACAACAATGCACCACATGTCAGAGTGTCACTCACTTGTCTACCTGTCAAGCTGTCACCTGTCAAGCTGACAGGTTGTCAAGCCTTGTCACGCCTCACTGACTGACTTGACAGGTGACAACAATGCACCACATGTCAGAGTGTCACTCACTTGTCTACCTGTCAAGCTGTCACCTGTCAAGCTGACAGGTTGTCAAGCCTTGTCACGCCTCACTGACTGACTTGACAGGTGACAACAATGCACCACATGTCAGAGTGTCACTCACTTGTCTACCTGTCAAGCTGTCACCTGTCAAGCTGACAGGTTGTCAAGCCTTGTCACGCCTCACTGACTGACTTGACAGGTGACAACAATGCACCACATGTCAGAGTGTCACTCACTTGTCTACCTGTCAAGCTGTCACCTGTCAAGCTGACAGGTTGTCAAGCCTTGTCACGCCTCACTGACTGACTTGACAGGTGACAACAATGCACCACATGTCAGAGTGTCACTCACTTGTCTACCTGTCAAGCTGTCACCTGTCAAGCTGACAGGTTGTCAAGCCTTGTCACGCCTCACTGACTGACTTGACAGGTGACAACAATGCACCACATGTCAGAGTGTCACTCACTTGTCTACCTGTCAAGCTGTCACCTGTCAAGCTGACAGGTTGTCAAGCCTTGTCACGCCTCACTGACTGACTTGACAGGTGACAACAATGCACCACATGTCAGAGTGTCACTCACTTGTCTACCTGTCAAGCTGTCACCTGTCAAGCTGACAGGTTGTCAAGCCTTGTCACGCCTCACTGACTGACTTGACAGTGACAACAATGCACCACATGTCAGAGTGTCACTCACTTGTCTACCTGTCAAGCTGTCACCTGTCAAGCTGACAGGTTGTCAAGCCTTGTCACGCCTCACTGACTGACTTGACAGGTGACAACAATGCACCACATGTCAGAGTGTCACTCACTTGTCTACCTGTCAAGCTGTCACCTGTCAAGCTGACAGGTTGTCAAGCCTTGTCACGCCTCACTGACTGACTTGACAGGTGACAACAATGCACCACATGTCAGAGTGTCACTCACTTGTCTACCTGTCAAGCTGTCACCTGTCAAGCTGACAGGTTGTCAAGCCTTGTCACGCCTCACTGACTGACTTGACAGGTGACAACAATGCACCACATGTCAGAGTGTCACTCACTTGTCTACCTGTCAAGCTGTCACCTGTCAAGCTGACAGGTTGTCAAGCCTTGTCACGCCTCACTGACTGACTTGACAGGTGACAACAATGCACCACATGTCAGAGTGTCACTCACTTGTCTACCTGTCAAGCTGTCACCTGTCAAGCTGACAGGTTGTCAAGCCTTGTCACGCCTCACTGACTGACTTGACAGGTGACAACAATGCACCACATGTCAGAGTGTCACTCACTTGTCTACCTGTCAAGCTGTCACCTGTCAAGCTGACAGGTTGTCAAGCCTTGTCACGCCTCACTGACTGACTTGACAGGTGACAACAATGCACCACATGTCAGAGTGTCACTCACTTGTCTACCTGTCAAGCTGTCACCTGTCAAGCTGACAGGTTGTCAAGCCTTGTCACGCCTCACTGACTGACTTGACAGGTGACAACAATGCACCACATGTCAGAGTGTCACTCACTTGTCTACCTGTCAAGCTGTCACCTGTCAAGCTGACAGGTTGTCAAGCCTTGTCACGCCTCACTGACTGACTTGACAGGTGACAACAATGCACCACATGTCAGAGTGTCACTCACTTGTCTACCTGTCAAGCTGTCACCTGTCAAGCTGACAGGTTGTCAAGCCTTGTCACGCCTCACTGACTGACTTGACAGGTGACAACAATGCACCACATGTCAGAGTGTCACTCACTTGTCTACCTGTCAAGCTGTCACCTGTCAAGCTGACAGGTTGTCAAGCCTTGTCACGCCTCACTGACTGACTTGACAGGTGACAACAATGCACCACATGTCAGAGTGTCACTCACTTGTCTACCTGTCAAGCTGTCACCTGTCAAGCTGACAGGTTGTCAAGCCTTGTCACGCCTCACTGACTGACTTGACAGGTGACAACAATGCACCACATGTCAGAGTGTCACTCACTTGTCTACCTGTCAAGCTGTCACCTGTCAAGCTGACAGGTTGTCAAGCCTTGTCACGCCTCACTGACTGACTTGACAGGTGACAACTATGCACCACATGTCAGAGTGTCACTCACTTGTCTACCTGTCAAGCTGTCACCTGTCAAGCTGACAGGTTGTCAAGCCTTGTCACGCCTCACTGACTGACTTGACAGGTGACAACAATGCACCACATGTCAGAGTGTCACTCACTTGTCTACCTGTCAAGCTGTCACCTGTCAAGCTGACAGGTTGTCAAGCCTTGTCACGCCTCACTGACTGACTTGACAGGTGACAACAATGCACCACATGTCAGAGTGTCACTCACTTGTCTACCTGTCAAGCTGTCACCTGTCAAGCTGACAGGTTGTCAAGCCTTGTCACGCCTCACTGACTGACTTGACAGGTGACAACAATGCACCACATGTCAGAGTGTCACTCACTTGTCTACCTGTCAAGCTGTCACCTGTCAAGCTGACAGGTTGTCAAGCCTTGTCACGCCTCACTGACTGACTTGACAGGTGACAACAATGCACCACATGTCAGAGTGTCACTCACTTGTCTACCTGTCAAGCTGTCACCTGTCAAGCTGACAGGTTGTCAAGCCTTGTCACGCCTCACTGACTGACTTGACAGGTGACAACAATGCACCACATGTCAGAGTGTCACTCACTTGTCTACCTGTCAAGCTGTCACCTGTCAAGCTGACAGGTTGTCAAGCCTTGTCACGCCTCACTGACTGACTTGACAGGTGACAACAATGCACCACATGTCAGAGTGTCACTCACTTGTCTACCTGTCAAGCTGTCACCTGTCAAGCTGACAGGTTGTCAAGCCTTGTCACGCCTCACTGACTGACTTGACAGGTGACAACAATGCACCACATGTCAGAGTGTCACTCACTTGTCTACCTGTCAAGCTGTCACCTGTCAAGCTGACAGGTTGTCAAGCCTTGTCACGCCTCACTGACTGACTTGACAGGTGACAACAATGCACCACATGTCAGAGTGTCACTCACTTGTCTACCTGTCAAGCTGTCACCTGTCAAGCTGACAGGTTGTCAAGCCTTGTCACGCCTCACTGACTGACTTGACAGGTGACAACAATGCACCACATGTCAGAGTGTCACTCACTTGTCTACCTGTCAAGCTGTCACCTGTCAAGCTGACAGGTTGTCAAGCCTTGTCACGCCTCACTGACTGACTTGACAGGTGACAACAATGCACCACATGTCAGAGTGTCACTCACTTGTCTACCTGTCAAGCTGTCACCTGTCAAGCTGACAGGTTGTCAAGCCTTGTCACGCCTCACTGACTGACTTGACAGGTGACAACAATGCACCACATGTCAGAGTGTCACTCACTTGTCTACCTGTCAAGCTGTCACCTGTCAAGCTGACAGGTTGTCAAGCCTTGTCACGCCTCACTGACTGACTTGACAGGTGACAACAATGCACCACATGTCAGAGTGTCACTCACTTGTCTACCTGTCAAGCTGTCACCTGTCAAGCTGACAGGTTGTCAAGCCTTGTCACGCCTCACTGACTGACTTGACAGGTGACAACAATGCACCACATGTCAGAGTGTCACTCACTTGTCTACCTGTCAAGCTGTCACCTGTCAAGCTGACAGGTTGTCAAGCCTTGTCACGCCTCACTGACTGACTTGACAGGTGACAACAATGCACCACATGTCAGAGTGTCACTCACTTGTCTACCTGTCAAGCTGTCACCTGTCAAGCTGACAGGTTGTCAAGCCTTGTCACGCCTCACTGACTGACTTGACAGGTGACAACAATGCACCACATGTCAGAGTGTCACTCACTTGTCTACCTGTCAAGCTGTCACCTGTCAAGCTGACAGGTTGTCAAGCCTTGTCACGCCTCACTGACTGACTTGACAGGTGACAACAATGCACCACATGTCAGAGTGTCACTCACTTGTCTACCTGTCAAGCTGTCACCTGTCAAGCTGACAGGTTGTCAAGCCTTGTCACGCCTCACTGACTGACTTGACAGGTGACAACAATGCACCACATGTCAGAGTGTCACTCACTTGTCTACCTGTCAAGCTGTCACCTGTCAAGCTGACAGGTTGTCAAGCCTTGTCACGCCTCACTGACTGACTTGACAGGTGACAACAATGCACCACATGTCAGAGTGTCACTCACTTGTCTACCTGTCAAGCTGTCACCTGTCAAGCTGACAGGTTGTCAAGCCTTGTCACGCCTCACTGACTGACTTGACAGGTGACAACAATGCACCACATGTCAGAGTGTCACTCACTTGTCTACCTGTCAAGCTGTCACCTGTCAAGCTGACAGGTTGTCAAGCCTTGTCACGCCTCACTGACTGACTTGACAGGTGACAACAATGCACCACATGTCAGAGTGTCACTCACTTGTCTACCTGTCAAGCTGTCACCTGTCAAGCTGACAGGTTGTCAAGCCTTGTCACGCCTCACTGACTGACTTGACAGGTGACAACAATGCACCACATGTCAGAGTGTCACTCACTTGTCTACCTGTCAAGCTGTCACCTGTCAAGCTGACAGGTTGTCAAGCCTTGTCACGCCTCACTGACTGACTTGACAGGTGACAACAATGCACCACATGTCAGAGTGTCACTCACTTGTCTACCTGTCAAGCTGTCACCTGTCAAGCTGACAGGTTGTCAAGCCTTGTCACGCCTCACTGACTGACTTGACAGGTGACAACAATGCACCACATGTCAGAGTGTCACTCACTTGTCTACCTGTCAAGCTGTCACCTGTCAAGCTGACAGGTTGTCAAGCCTTGTCACGCCTCACTGACTGACTTGACAGGTGACAACAATGCACCACATGTCAGAGTGTCACTCACTTGTCTACCTGTCAAGCTGTCACCTGTCAAGCTGACAGGTTGTCAAGCCTTGTCACGCCTCACTGACTGACTTGACAGGTGACAACAATGCACCACATGTCAGAGTGTCACTCACTTGTCTACCTGTCAAGCTGTCACCTGTCAAGCTGACAGGTTGTCAAGCCTTGTCACGCCTCACTGACTGACTTGACAGGTGACAACAATGCACCACATGTCAGAGTGTCACTCACTTGTCTACCTGTCAAGCTGTCACCTGTCAAGCTGACAGGTTGTCAAGCCTTGTCACGCCTCACTGACTGACTTGACAGGTGACAACAATGCACCACATGTCAGAGTGTCACTCACTTGTCTACCTGTCAAGCTGTCACCTGTCAAGCTGACAGGTTGTCAAGCCTTGTCACGCCTCACTGACTGACTTGACAGGTGACAACAATGCACCACATGTCAGAGTGTCACTCACTTGTCTACCTGTCAAGCTGTCACCTGTCAAGCTGACAGGTTGTCAAGCCTTGTCACGCCTCACTGACTGACTTGACAGGTGACAACAATGCACCACATGTCAGAGTGTCACTCACTTGTCTACCTGTCAAGCTGTCACCTGTCAAGCTGACAGGTTGTCAAGCCTTGTCACGCCTCACTGACTGACTTGACAGGTGACAACAATGCACCACATGTCAGAGTGTCACTCACTTGTCTACCTGTCAAGCTGTCACCTGTCAAGCTGACAGGTTGTCAAGCCTTGTCACGCCTCACTGACTGACTTGACAGGTGACAACAATGCACCACATGTCAGAGTGTCACTCACTTGTCTACCTGTCAAGCTGTCACCTGTCAAGCTGACAGGTTGTCAAGCCTTGTCACGCCTCACTGACTGACTTGACAGTGACAACAATGCACCACATGTCAGAGTGTCACTCACTTGTCTACCTGTCAAGCTGTCACCTGTCAAGCTGACAGGTTGTCAAGCCTTGTCACGCCTCACTGACTGACTTGACAGTGACAACAATGCACCACATGTCAGAGTGTCACTCACTTGTCTACCTGTCAAGCTGTCACCTGTCAAGCTGACAGGTTGTCAAGCCTTGTCACGCCTCACTGACTGACTTGACAGGTGACAACAATGCACCACATGTCAGAGTGTCACTCACTTGTCTACCTGTCAAGCTGTCACCTGTCAAGCTGACAGGTTGTCAAGCCTTGTCACGCCTCACTGACTGACTTGACAGGTGACAACAATGCACCACATGTCAGAGTGTCACTCACTTGTCTACCTGTCAAGCTGTCACCTGTCAAGCTGACAGGTTGTCAAGCCTTGTCACGCCTCACTGACTGACTTGACAGGTGACAACAATGCACCACATGTCAGAGTGTCACTCACTTGTCTACCTGTCAAGCTGTCACCTGTCAAGCTGACAGGTTGTCAAGCCTTGTCACGCCTCACTGACTGACTTGACAGGTGACAACAATGCACCACATGTCAGAGTGTCACTCACTTGTCTACCTGTCAAGCTGTCACCTGTCAAGCTGACAGGTTGTCAAGCCTTGTCACGCCTCACTGACTGACTTGACAGGTGACAACAATGCACCACATGTCAGAGTGTCACTCACTTGTCTACCTGTCAAGCTGTCACCTGTCAAGCTGACAGGTTGTCAAGCCTTGTCACGCCTCACTGACTGACTTGACAGGTGACAACAATGCACCACATGTCAGAGTGTCACTCACTTGTCTACCTGTCAAGCTGTCACCTGTCAAGCTGACAGGTTGTCAAGCCTTGTCACGCCTCACTGACTGACTTGACAGGTGACAACAATGCACCACATGTCAGAGTGTCACTCACTTGTCTACCTGTCAAGCTGTCACCTGTCAAGCTGACAGGTTGTCAAGCCTTGTCACGCCTCACTGACTGACTTGACAGGTGACAACAATGCACCACATGTCAGAGTGTCACTCACTTGTCTACCTGTCAAGCTGTCACCTGTCAAGCTGACAGGTTGTCAAGCCTTGTCACGCCTCACTGACTGACTTGACAGGTGACAACAATGCACCACATGTCAGAGTGTCACTCACTTGTCTACCTGTCAAGCTGTCACCTGTCAAGCTGACAGGTTGTCAAGCCTTGTCACGCCTCACTGACTGACTTGACAGGTGACAACAATGCACCACATGTCAGAGTGTCACTCACTTGTCTACCTGTCAAGCTGTCACCTGTCAAGCTGACAGGTTGTCAAGCCTTGTCACGCCTCACTGACTGACTTGACAGGTGACAACAATGCACCACATGTCAGAGTGTCACTCACTTGTCTACCTGTCAAGCTGTCACCTGTCAAGCTGACAGGTTGTCAAGCCTTGTCACGCCTCACTGACTGACTTGACAGGTGACAACAATGCACCACATGTCAGAGTGTCACTCACTTGTCTACCTGTCAAGCTGTCACCTGTCAAGCTGACAGGTTGTCAAGCCTTGTCACGCCTCACTGACTGACTTGACAGGTGACAACAATGCACCACATGTCAGAGTGTCACTCACTTGTCTACCTGTCAAGCTGTCACCTGTCAAGCTGACAGGTTGTCAAGCCTTGTCACGCCTCACTGACTGACTTGACAGGTGACAACAATGCACCACATGTCAGAGTGTCACTCACTTGTCTACCTGTCAAGCTGTCACCTGTCAAGCTGACAGGTTGTCAAGCCTTGTCACGCCTCACTGACTGACTTGACAGGTGACAACAATGCACCACATGTCAGAGTGTCACTCACTTGTCTACCTGTCAAGCTGTCACCTGTCAAGCTGACAGGTTGTCAAGCCTTGTCACGCCTCACTGACTGACTTGACAGGTGACAACAATGCACCACATGTCAGAGTGTCACTCACTTGTCTACCTGTCAAGCTGTCACCTGTCAAGCTGACAGGTTGTCAAGCCTTGTCACGCCTCACTGACTGACTTGACAGGTGACAACAATGCACCACATGTCAGAGTGTCACTCACTTGTCTACCTGTCAAGCTGTCACCTGTCAAGCTGACAGGTTGTCAAGCCTTGTCACGCCTCACTGACTGACTTGACAGGTGACAACAATGCACCACATGTCAGAGTGTCACTCACTTGTCTACCTGTCAAGCTGTCACCTGTCAAGCTGACAGGTTGTCAAGCCTTGTCACGCCTCACTGACTGACTTGACAGGTGACAACAATGCACCACATGTCAGAGTGTCACTCACTTGTCTACCTGTCAAGCTGTCACCTGTCAAGCTGACAGTTGTCAAGCCTTGTCACGCCTCACTGACTGACTTGACAGGTGACAACAATGCACCACATGTCAGAGTGTCACTCACTTGTCTACCTGTCAAGCTGTCACCTGTCAAGCTGACAGGTTGTCAAGCCTTGTCACGCCTCACTGACTGACTTGACAGGTGACAACAATGCACCACATGTCAGAGTGTCACTCACTTGTCTACCTGTCAAGCTGTCACCTGTCAAGCTGACAGGTTGTCAAGCCTTGTCACGCCTCACTGACTGACTTGACAGGTGACAACAATGCACCACATGTCAGAGTGTCACTCACTTGTCTACCTGTCAAGCTGTCACCTGTCAAGCTGACAGGTTGTCAAGCCTTGTCACGCCTCACTGACTGACTTGACAGGTGACAACAATGCACCACATGTCAGAGTGTCACTCACTTGTCTACCTGTCAAGCTGTCACCTGTCAAGCTGACAGGTTGTCAAGCCTTGTCACGCCTCACTGACTGACTTGACAGGTGACAACAATGCACCACATGTCAGAGTGTCACTCACTTGTCTACCTGTCAAGCTGTCACCTGTCAAGCTGACAGGTTGTCAAGCCTTGTCACGCCTCACTGACTGACTTGACAGGTGACAACAATGCACCACATGTCAGAGTGTCACTCACTTGTCTACCTGTCAAGCTGTCACCTGTCAAGCTGACAGGTTGTCAAGCCTTGTCACGCCTCACTGACTGACTTGACAGGTGACAACAATGCACCACATGTCAGAGTGTCACTCACTTGTCTACCTGTCAAGCTGTCACCTGTCAAGCTGACAGGTTGTCAAGCCTTGTCACGCCGCTCACTGACTGACTTGACAGTGACAACAATGCACCACATGTCAGAGTGTCACTCACTTGTCTACCTCTCAAGCTGTCACCTGTCAAGCTGACAGGTTGTCAAGCCTTGTCACGCCTCACTGACTGACTTGACAGGTGACAACAATGCACCACATGTCAGAGTGTCACTCACTTGTCTACCTGTCAAGCTGTCACCTGTCAAGCTGACAGGTTGTCAAGCCTTGTCACGCCTCACTGACTGACTTGACAGTGACAACAATGCACCACATGTCAGAGTGTCACTCACTTGTCTACCTGTCAAGCTGTCACCTGTCAAGCTGACAGGTTGTCAAGCCTTGTCACGCCTCACTGACTGACTTGACAGGTGACAACAATGCACCACATGTCAGAGTGTCACTCACTTGTCTACCTGTCAAGCTGTCACCTGTCAAGCTGACAGGTTGTCAAGCCTTGTCACGCCTCACTGACTGACTTGACAGGTGACAACAATGCACCACATGTCAGAGTGTCACTCACTTGTCTACCTCTCAAGCTGTCACCTGTCAAGCTGACAGGTTGTCAAGCCTTGTCACGCCTCACTGACTGACTTGACAGGTGACAACATGCACCACTGTCAGAGTGTCACTCACTTGTCTACCTTCAAGCTGTCACCTGTCAAGCTGACAGGTTTGTCAAGCCTTGTCACGCCTCACTGACTGACTTGACAGGTGCC
>MRSW03000157.1:0-21277 GCA_001923025.3 Taenia multiceps | reverse complement strand
ATCACTGTCTACCTGTCAAGCTGTCACTGTCAAGCTGACAGGTTGTCAAGCCTTGTCACGCTCACTGACTGACTTGACAGGTGACAACAATGCACCACATGTCAGAGTGTCACTCACTGTCTACCTGTCAAGCTGTCACCTGTCAAGCTGACAGGTTGTCAAGCCTTGTCACGCCTCACTGACTGACTGACAGGTGACAAAATGCAACCACATGTCAGAGTGTCACTCACTTGTCTACCTGTCAAGCTGTCACCTGTCAAGCTGACAGGTTGTCAAGCCTTGTCACGCCCTCACTGACTGATTGACAGGTGACAACAATGCACCACATGTCAGAGTGTCACTCACTTGTCTACCTGTCAAGCTGTCACCTGTCAAGCTGACAGGTTGTCAAGCCTTGTCGCCTCATGACTGATTGACAGGTGACAACAATGCACCACATGTCAGAGTGTCACTCACTTGTCTACTGTCAAGCTGTCACCTGTCAAGCTGACAGGTTGTCAAGCCTTGTCAGCCTCACTGACTGACTTGCAGTGACAACAATGCACCACATGTCAGAGTGTCACTCACTTGTCTACCTGTCAAGCTGTCACTGTCAAGCTGACAGGTTGTCAAGCCTTGTCACGCCTCACTGACTGACTTGACAGGTGACAACAATGCACCACATGTCAGAGTGTCACTCACTTGTCTAACTGTCAAGCTGTCACCTGTCAAGCTGACAGGTTGTCAAGCCTTGCCGCTCATGACTGACTTGACAGGTGACAACAATGCACCACATGTCAGAGTGTCACTCACTTGTCTACCTGTCAAGCTGTCACCTGTCAAGCTGACAGGTTGTCAAGCCTTGTCACGCCTCACTGACTGACTTGACAGGTGACAACAATGCACCACATGTCAGAGTGTCACTCACTTGTCTACCTGTCAAGCTGTCACTGTCAAGCTGACAGGTTGTCAAGCCTTGTCACGCCTCACTGACTGACTTGACAGGTGACAACAATGCACCACATGTCAGAGTGTCACTCATTGTCTACCTGTCAAGCTGTCACCTGTCAAGCTGACAGGTTGTCAAGCCTTGTCACGCCTCACTGACTGACTTGACAGGTGACAACAATGCACCACATGTCAGAGTGTCACTCACTTGTCTACCTGTCAAGCTGTCACCTGTCAAGCTGACAGGTTGTCAAGCCTTGTCACGCCTCATGACTGACTTGACAGGTGACAACAATGCACCACATGTCAGAGTGTCACTCACTTGTCTACCTGTCAAGCTGTCACCTGTCAAGCTGACAGGTTGTCAAGCCTTGTCACGCCTCACTGACTGACTTGACAGGTGACAACAATGCACCACATGTCAGAGTGTCACTCACTTGTCTACCTGTCAAGCTGTCACCTGTCAAGCTGACAGGTTGTCAAGCCTTGTCACGCCTCACTGACTGACTTGACAGGTGACAACAATGCACACATGTCAGAGTGTCACTCACTTGTCTACCTGTCAAGCTGTCACCTGTCAAGCTGACAGGTTGTCAAGCCTTGTCACGCCTCACTGACTGACTTGAAGGTGACAACAATGCACCACATGTCAGAGTGTCACTCACTTGTCTACCTGTCAAGCTGTCACTGTCAAGCTGACAGGTTGTCAAGCCTTGTCACGCCTCACTGACGACTTGACAGGTGACAACAATGCACCACATGTCAGAGTGTCACTCACTTGTCTACCTGTCAAGCTGTCACCTGTCAAGCTGACAGGTTGTCAAGCCTTGTCACGCCTCACTGACTGACTTGACAGGTGACAACAATGCACCACATGTCAGAGTGTCACTCACTTGTCTACCTGTCAAGCTGTCACCTGTCAAGCTGACAGGTTGTCAAGCCTTGTCACGCCTCACCTGACTTGACAGGTGACAACAATGCACACATGTCAGAGTGTCACTCACTTGTCTACCTGTCAAGCTGTCACCTGTCAAGCTGACAGGTTGTCAAGCCTTGTCACGCCACTCACTGACTGATGACAGGTGACAACAATGCACCACATGTCAGAGTGTCACTCACTTGTCTACCTGTCAAGCTGTCACCTGTCAAGCTGACAGGTTGTCAAGCCTTGTCACGCCTCACTGACTGACTTGACAGGTGACAACAATGCACCACATGTCAGTGTCACTCACTTGTCTACCTGTCAAGCTCACTGTCAAGCTGACAGGTGTCAAGCCTTGTCACCCTCACTGACTGAACTTGACAGTGACAACAAGCACCACATGTCAGAGTGTCACTCACTTGTCTACCTGTCAAGCTGTCACCTGTCAAGCTGACAGGTGTCAAGCCTTGTCACGCCTCACTGACTGACTTGAGAGGTGACAACAATGCACCACTGCAGAGTGTCACTCACTTGTCTACCTGTCAAGCTGTCACCTGTCAAGCTGACAGTTGTCAAGCCTTTCACGCCTCACTGACTGACTTGACAGTGACAACAATGCACCACATGTCAGAGTGTCACTCACTTGTCTACCTGTCAAGCTGTCACCTGTCAAGCTGACAGGTTGTCAAGCCTTGTCACGCCTCACTGACTGACTTGAGTGACAACATGCACCACATGTCAGAGTGTCACTCACTTGTCTACCTGTCAAGCTGTCACCTGTCAAGCTGACAGGTTGTCAAGCCTTGTCACGCCTCACTGACTGACTTGAGAGGTGACAACAAGCACCACATGTCAGAGTGTCACTCCTTGTCTACCTGTCAACTGTCACCTGTCAAGCTGACAGGTTGTCAAGCCTTGTCACGCCTCACTGACTGACTTGACAGGTGCAACAATGCACCACATGTCAGAGTGTCACTCACTTGTCTACCTGTCAAGCTGTCACCTGTCAAGCTGACAGGTTGTCAAGCCTTGTCACGCCTCACTGACTGACTTGAGAGTGACAACAATGCACCACATGTCAGAGTGTCACTCACTTGTCTACCTGTCAAGCTGTCACCTGTCAAGCTGACAGGTTGTCAAGCCTTGTCACGCCTCACTGACTGACTTGACAGGTGACAACAATGCACCACATGTCAGAGTGTCACTCACTTGTCTACCTGTCAAGCTGTCACCTGTCAAGCTGACAGGTTGTCAAGCCTTGTCACGCCTCACTGACTGACTTGACAGTGACAACAATGCACCACATGTCAGAGTGTCACTCACTTGTCTACCTGTCAAGCTCACCTGTCAAGCTGACAGGTTGTCAAGCCTTGTCACGCCTCACTGACTGACTTGAGAGGACAACAATGCACCACATGTCAGAGTGTCACTCACTTGTCTACCTGTCAAGCTGTCACCTGTCAAGCTGACAGGTTGTCAAGCCTTGTCACGCCTCACTGACTGACTTGACAGGTGACAACAATGCACCACATGTCAGAGTGTCACTCACTTGTCTACTGTCAAGCTGTCACCTGTCAAGCTGACAGGTTGTCAAGCCTTGTCACGCCTCACTGACTGACTTGACAGGTGACAACATGCACCACATGTCAGAGTGTCACTCACTGTCTACCTGTCAAGCTGTCACCTGTCAAGCTGACAGGTTGTCAAGCCTTGTCACGCCTCACTGACTGACTTGACAGGTGACAACAATGCACCACATGTCAGAGTGTCACTCACTTGTCTACCTGTCAAGCTGTCACCTGTCAAGCTGACAGGTTGTCAAGCCTTGTCACGCCTCACTGACTGACTTGACAGGTGACAACAATGCACCACATGTCAGAGTGTCACTCACTTGTCTACCTGTCAAGCTGTCACCTGTCAAGCTGACAGGTTGTCAAGCCTTGTCACGCCTCACTGACTGACTTGACAGGTGACAACAATGCACCACATGTCAGAGTGTCACTCACTTGTCTACCTGTCAAGCTGTCACCTGTCAAGCTGACAGGTTGTCAAGCCTTGTCACGCCTCACTGACTGACTTGACAGGTGACAACAATGCACCACATGTCAGAGTGTCACTCACTTGTCTACCTGTCAAGCTGTCACCTGTCAAGCTGACAGGTTGTCAAGCCTTGTCACGCCTCACTGACTGACTTGACAGGTGACAACAATGCACCACATGTCAGAGTGTCACTCACTTGTCTACCTCTCAAGCTGTCACCTGTCAAGCTGACAGGTTGTCAAGCCTTGTCACGCCTCACTGACTGACTTGACAGGTGACAACAATGCACCACATGTCAGAGTGTCACTCACTTGTCTACCTCTCAAGCTGTCACCTGTCAAGCTGACAGGTTGTCAAGCCTTGTCACGCCTCACTGACTGACTTGACAGGTGACAACTATGCACCACATGTCAGAGTGTCACTCACTTGTCTACCTCTCAAGCTGTCACCTGTCAAGCTGACAGGTTGTCAAGCCTTGTCACGCCTCACTGACTGACTTGACAGGTGACAACAATGCACCACATGTCAGAGTGTCACTCACTTGTCTACCTCTCAAGCTGTCACCTGTCAAGCTGACAGGTTGTCAAGCCTTGTCACGCCTCACTGACTGACTTGACAGGTGACAACAATGCACCACATGTCAGAGTGTCACTCACTTGTCTACCTCTCAAGCTGTCACCTGTCAAGCTGACAGGTTGTCAAGCCTTGTCACGCCTCACTGACTGACTTGACAGGTGACAACAATGCACCACATGTCAGAGTGTCACTCACTTGTCTACCTCTCAAGCTGTCACCTGTCAAGCTGACAGGTTGTCAAGCCTTGTCACGCCTCACTGACTGACTTGACAGGTGACAACTATGCACCACATGTCAGAGTGTCACTCACTTGTCTACCTCTCAAGCTGTCACCTGTCAAGCTGACAGGTTGTCAAGCCTTGTCACGCCTCACTGACTGACTTGACAGGTGACAACTATGCACCACATGTCAGAGTGTCACTCACTTGTCTACCTCTCAAGCTGTCACCTGTCAAGCTGACAGGTTGTCAAGCCTTGTCACGCCTCACTGACTGACTTGACAGGTGACAACAATGCACCACATGTCAGAGTGTCACTCACTTGTCTACCTCAAGCTGTCACCTGTCAAGCTGACAGGTTGTCAAGCCTTGTCACGCCTCACTGACTGACTTGACAGGTGACAACAATGCACCACATGTCAGAGTGTCACTCACTTGTCTACCTCTCAAGCTGTCACCTGTCAAGCTGACAGGTTGTCAAGCCTTGTCACGCCTCACTGACTGACTTGACAGGTGACAACAATGCACCACATGTCAGAGTGTCACTCACTTGTCTACCTCTCAAGCTGTCACCTGTCAAGCTGACAGGTTGTCAAGCCTTGTCACGCCTCACTGACTGACTTGACAGGTGACAACAATGCACCACATGTCAGAGTGTCACTCACTTGTCTACCTCTCAAGCTGTCACCTGTCAAGCTGACAGGTTGTCAAGCCTTGTCACGCCTCACTGACTGACTTGACAGGTGACAACAATGCACCACATGTCAGAGTGTCACTCACTTGTCTACCTCTCAAGCTGTCACCTGTCAAGCTGACAGGTTGTCAAGCCTTGTCACGCCTCACTGACTGACTTGACAGGTGACAACAATGCACCACATGTCAGAGTGTCACTCACTTGTCTACCTCTCAAGCTGTCACCTGTCAAGCTGACAGGTTGTCAAGCCTTGTCACGCCTCACTGACTGACTTGACAGGTGACAACAATGCACCACATGTCAGAGTGTCACTCACTTGTCTACCTCTCAAGCTGTCACCTGTCAAGCTGACAGGTTGTCAAGCCTTGTCACGCCTCACTGACTGACTTGACAGGTGACAACAATGCACCACATGTCAGAGTGTCACTCACTTGTCTACCTCTCAAGCTGTCACCTGTCAAGCTGACAGGTTGTCAAGCCTTGTCACGCCTCACTGACTGACTTGACAGGTGACAACTATGCACCACATGTCAGAGTGTCACTCACTTGTCTACCTCTCAAGCTGTCACCTGTCAAGCTGACAGGTTGTCAAGCCTTGTCACGCCTCACTGACTGACTTGACAGGTGACAACAATGCACCACATGTCAGAGTGTCACTCACTTGTCTACCTCTCAAGCTGTCACCTGTCAAGCTGACAGGTTGTCAAGCCTTGTCACGCCTCACTGACTGACTTGACAGGTGACAACAATGCACCACATGTCAGAGTGTCACTCACTTGTCTACCTCTCAAGCTGTCACCTGTCAAGCTGACAGGTTGTCAAGCCTTGTCACGCCTCACTGACTGACTTGACAGGTGACAACTATGCACCACATGTCAGAGTGTCACTCACTTGTCTACCTCTCAAGCTGTCACCTGTCAAGCTGACAGGTTGTCAAGCCTTGTCACGCCTCACTGACTGACTTGACAGGTGACAACTATGCACCACATGTCAGAGTGTCACTCACTTGTCTACCTCAAGCTGTCACCTGTCAAGCTGACAGGTTGTCAAGCCTTGTCACGCCTCACTGACTGACTTGACAGGTGACAACAATGCACCACATGTCAGAGTGTCACTCACTTGTCTACCTCTCAAGCTGTCACCTGTCAAGCTGACAGGTTGTCAAGCCTTGTCACGCCTCACTGACTGACTTGACAGGTGACAACAATGCACCACATGTCAGAGTGTCACTCACTTGTCTACCTCTCAAGCTGTCACCTGTCAAGCTGACAGGTTGTCAAGCCTTGTCACGCCTCACTGACTGACTTGACAGGTGACAACAATGCACCACATGTCAGAGTGTCACTCACTTGTCTACCTCTCAAGCTGTCACCTGTCAAGCTGACAGGTTGTCAAGCCTTGTCACGCCTCACTGACTGACTTGACAGGTGACAACTATGCACCACATGTCAGAGTGTCACTCACTTGTCTACCTCTCAAGCTGTCACCTGTCAAGCTGACAGGTTGTCAAGCCTTGTCACGCCTCACTGACTGACTTGACAGGTGACAACAATGCACCACATGTCAGAGTGTCACTCACTTGTCTACCTCTCAAGCTGTCACCTGTCAAGCTGACAGGTTGTCAAGCCTTGTCACGCCTCACTGACTGACTTGACAGGTGACAACAATGCACCACATGTCAGAGTGTCACTCACTTGTCTACCTCTCAAGCTGTCACCTGTCAAGCTGACAGGTTGTCAAGCCTTGTCACGCCTCACTGACTGACTTGACAGGTGACAACAATGCACCACATGTCAGAGTGTCACTCACTTGTCTACCTCTCAAGCTGTCACCTGTCAAGCTGACAGGTTGTCAAGCCTTGTCACGCCTCACTGACTGACTTGACAGGTGACAACAATGCACCACATGTCAGAGTGTCACTCACTTGTCTACCTCTCAAGCTGTCACCTGTCAAGCTGACAGGTTGTCAAGCCTTGTCACGCCTCACTGACTGACTTGACAGGTGACAACTATGCACCACATGTCAGAGTGTCACTCACTTGTCTACCTCTCAAGCTGTCACCTGTCAAGCTGACAGGTTGTCAAGCCTTGTCACGCCTCACTGACTGACTTGACAGGTGACAACAATGCACCACATGTCAGAGTGTCACTCACTTGTCTACCTCTCAAGCTGTCACCTGTCAAGCTGACAGGTTGTCAAGCCTTGTCACGCCTCACTGACTGACTTGACAGGTGACAACAATGCACCACATGTCAGAGTGTCACTCACTTGTCTACCCTCAAGCTGTCACCTGTCAAGCTGACAGGTTGTCAAGCCTTGTCACGCCTCACTGACTGACTTGACAGGTGACAACAATGCACCACATGTCAGAGTGTCACTCACTTGTCTACCTCTCAAGCTGTCACCTGTCAAGCTGACAGGTTGTCAAGCCTTGTCACGCCTCACTGACTGACTTGACAGGTGACAACAATGCACCACATGTCAGAGTGTCACTCACTTGTCTACCTCTCAAGCTGTCACCTGTCAAGCTGACAGGTTGTCAAGCCTTGTCACGCCTCACTGACTGACTTGACAGGTGACAACAATGCACCACATGTCAGAGTGTCACTCACTTGTCTACCTCTCAAGCTGTCACCTGTCAAGCTGACAGGTTGTCAAGCCTTGTCACGCCTCACTGACTGACTTGACAGGTGACAACAATGCACCACATGTCAGAGTGTCACTCACTTGTCTACCTCTCAAGCTGTCACCTGTCAAGCTGACAGGTTGTCAAGCCTTGTCACGCCTCACTGACTGACTTGACAGGTGACAACAATGCACCACATGTCAGAGTGTCACTCACTTGTCTACCTCTCAAGCTGTCACCTGTCAAGCTGACAGGTTGTCAAGCCTTGTCACGCCTCACTGACTGACTTGACAGGTGACAACAATGCACCACATGTCAGAGTGTCACTCACTTGTCTACCTCTCAAGCTGTCACCTGTCAAGCTGACAGGTTGTCAAGCCTTGTCACGCCTCACTGACTGACTTGACAGGTGACAACAATGCACCACATGTCAGAGTGTCACTCACTTGTCTACCTCTCAAGCTGTCACCTGTCAAGCTGACAGGTTGTCAAGCCTTGTCACGCCTCACTGACTGACTTGACAGGTGACAACAATGCACCACATGTCAGAGTGTCACTCACTTGTCTACCTCTCAAGCTGTCACCTGTCAAGCTGACAGGTTGTCAAGCCTTGTCACGCCTCACTGACTGACTTGACAGGTGACAACAATGCACCACATGTCAGAGTGTCACTCACTTGTCTACCTCTCAAGCTGTCACCTGTCAAGCTGACAGGTTGTCAAGCCTTGTCACGCCTCACTGACTGACTTGACAGGTGACAACAATGCACCACATGTCAGAGTGTCACTCACTTGTCTACCTCTCAAGCTGTCACCTGTCAAGCTGACAGGTTGTCAAGCCTTGTCACGCCTCACTGACTGACTTGACAGGTGACAACAATGCACCACATGTCAGAGTGTCACTCACTTGTCTACCTCTCAAGCTGTCACCTGTCAAGCTGACAGGTTGTCAAGCCTTGTCACGCCTCACTGACTGACTTGACAGGTGACAACAATGCACCACATGTCAGAGTGTCACTCACTTGTCTACCTCTCAAGCTGTCACCTGTCAAGCTGACAGGTTGTCAAGCCTTGTCACGCCTCACTGACTGACTTGACAGGTGACAACAATGCACCACATGTCAGAGTGTCACTCACTTGTCTACCTCTCAAGCTGTCACCTGTCAAGCTGACAGGTTGTCAAGCCTTGTCACGCCTCACTGACTGACTTGACAGGTGACAACAATGCACCACATGTCAGAGTGTCACTCACTTGTCTACCTCTCAAGCTGTCACCTGTCAAGCTGACAGGTTGTCAAGCCTTGTCACGCCTCACTGACTGACTTGACAGGTGACAACAATGCACCACATGTCAGAGTGTCACTCACTTGTCTACCTCTCAAGCTGTCACCTGTCAAGCTGACAGGTTGTCAAGCCTTGTCACGCCTCACTGACTGACTTGACAGGTGACAACAATGCACCACATGTCAGAGTGTCACTCACTTGTCTACCTCTCAAGCTGTCACCTGTCAAGCTGACAGGTTGTCAAGCCTTGTCACGCCTCACTGACTGACTTGACAGGTGACAACAATGCACCACATGTCAGAGTGTCACTCACTTGTCTACCTCTCAAGCTGTCACCTGTCAAGCTGACAGGTTGTCAAGCCTTGTCACGCCTCACTGACTGACTTGACAGGTGACAACAATGCACCACATGTCAGAGTGTCACTCACTTGTCTACCTCTCAAGCTGTCACCTGTCAAGCTGACAGGTTGTCAAGCCTTGTCACGCCTCACTGACTGACTTGACAGGTGACAACAATGCACCACATGTCAGAGTGTCACTCACTTGTCTACCTCTCAAGCTGTCACCTGTCAAGCTGACAGGTTGTCAAGCCTTGTCACGCCTCACTGACTGACTTGACAGGTGACAACAATGCACCACATGTCAGAGTGTCACTCACTTGTCTACCTCTCAAGCTGTCACCTGTCAAGCTGACAGGTTGTCAAGCCTTGTCACGCCTCACTGACTGACTTGACAGGTGACAACAATGCACCACATGTCAGAGTGTCACTCACTTGTCTACCTCTCAAGCTGTCACCTGTCAAGCTGACAGGTTGTCAAGCCTTGTCACGCCTCACTGACTGACTTGACAGGTGACAACAATGCACCACATGTCAGAGTGTCACTCACTTGTCTACCTCTCAAGCTGTCACCTGTCAAGCTGACAGGTTGTCAAGCCTTGTCACGCCTCACTGACTGACTTGACAGGTGACAACAATGCACCACATGTCAGAGTGTCACTCACTTGTCTACCTCTCAAGCTGTCACCTGTCAAGCTGACAGGTTGTCAAGCCTTGTCACGCCTCACTGACTGACTTGACAGGTGACAACAATGCACCACATGTCAGAGTGTCACTCACTTGTCTACCTCTCAAGCTGTCACCTGTCAAGCTGACAGGTTGTCAAGCCTTGTCACGCCTCACTGACTGACTTGACAGGTGACAACAATGCACCACATGTCAGAGTGTCACTCACTTGTCTACCTCTCAAGCTGTCACCTGTCAAGCTGACAGGTTGTCAAGCCTTGTCACGCCTCACTGACTGACTTGACAGGTGACAACAATGCACCACATGTCAGAGTGTCACTCACTTGTCTACCTCTCAAGCTGTCACCTGTCAAGCTGACAGGTTGTCAAGCCTTGTCACGCCTCACTGACTGACTTGACAGGTGACAACAATGCACCACATGTCAGAGTGTCACTCACTTGTCTACCTCTCAAGCTGTCACCTGTCAAGCTGACAGGTTGTCAAGCCTTGTCACGCCTCACTGACTGACTTGACAGGTGACAACAATGCACCACATGTCAGAGTGTCACTCACTTGTCTACCTCTCAAGCTGTCACCTGTCAAGCTGACAGGTTGTCAAGCCTTGTCACGCCTCACTGACTGACTTGACAGGTGACAACAATGCACCACATGTCAGAGTGTCACTCACTTGTCTACCTCTCAAGCTGTCACCTGTCAAGCTGACAGGTTGTCAAGCCTTGTCACGCCTCACTGACTGACTTGACAGGTGACAACAATGCACCACATGTCAGAGTGTCACTCACTTGTCTACCTCTCAAGCTGTCACCTGTCAAGCTGACAGGTTGTCAAGCCTTGTCACGCCTCACTGACTGACTTGACAGGTGACAACAATGCACCACATGTCAGAGTGTCACTCACTTGTCTACCTCTCAAGCTGTCACCTGTCAAGCTGACAGGTTGTCAAGCCTTGTCACGCCTCACTGACTGACTTGACAGGTGACAACAATGCACCACATGTCAGAGTGTCACTCACTTGTCTACCTCTCAAGCTGTCACCTGTCAAGCTGACAGGTTGTCAAGCCTTGTCACGCCTCACTGACTGACTTGACAGGTGACAACAATGCACCACATGTCAGAGTGTCACTCACTTGTCTACCTCTCAAGCTGTCACCTGTCAAGCTGACAGGTTGTCAAGCCTTGTCACGCCTCACTGACTGACTTGACAGGTGACAACAATGCACCACATGTCAGAGTGTCACTCACTTGTCTACCTCTCAAGCTGTCACCTGTCAAGCTGACAGGTTGTCAAGCCTTGTCACGCCTCACTGACTGACTTGACAGGTGACAACAATGCACCACATGTCAGAGTGTCACTCACTTGTCTACCTCTCAAGCTGTCACCTGTCAAGCTGACAGGTTGTCAAGCCTTGTCACGCCTCACTGACTGACTTGACAGGTGACAACAATGCACCACATGTCAGAGTGTCACTCACTTGTCTACCTCTCAAGCTGTCACCTGTCAAGCTGACAGGTTGTCAAGCCTTGTCACGCCTCACTGACTGACTTGACAGGTGACAACAATGCACCACATGTCAGAGTGTCACTCACTTGTCTACCTCTCAAGCTGTCACCTGTCAAGCTGACAGGTTGTCAAGCCTTGTCACGCCTCACTGACTGACTTGACAGGTGACAACTATGCACCACATGTCAGAGTGTCACTCACTTGTCTACCTCTCAAGCTGTCACCTGTCAAGCTGACAGGTTGTCAAGCCTTGTCACGCCTCACTGACTGACTTGACAGGTGACAACAATGCACCACATGTCAGAGTGTCACTCACTTGTCTACCTCTCAAGCTGTCACCTGTCAAGCTGACAGGTTGTCAAGCCTTGTCACGCCTCACTGACTGACTTGACAGGTGACAACAATGCACCACATGTCAGAGTGTCACTCACTTGTCTACCTCTCAAGCTGTCACCTGTCAAGCTGACAGGTTGTCAAGCCTTGTCACGCCTCACTGACTGACTTGACAGGTGACAACAATGCACCACATGTCAGAGTGTCACTCACTTGTCTACCTCTCAAGCTGTCACCTGTCAAGCTGACAGGTTGTCAAGCCTTGTCACGCCTCACTGACTGACTTGACAGGTGACAACAATGCACCACATGTCAGAGTGTCACTCACTTGTCTACCTCTCAAGCTGTCACCTGTCAAGCTGACAGGTTGTCAAGCCTTGTCACGCCTCACTGACTGACTTGACAGGTGACAACAATGCACCACATGTCAGAGTGTCACTCACTTGTCTACCTCTCAAGCTGTCACCTGTCAAGCTGACAGGTTGTCAAGCCTTGTCACGCCTCACTGACTGACTTGACAGGTGACAACAATGCACCACATGTCAGAGTGTCACTCACTTGTCTACCTCTCAAGCTGTCACCTGTCAAGCTGACAGGTTGTCAAGCCTTGTCACGCCTCACTGACTGACTTGACAGGTGACAACAATGCACCACATGTCAGAGTGTCACTCACTTGTCTACCTCTCAAGCTGTCACCTGTCAAGCTGACAGGTTGTCAAGCCTTGTCACGCCTCACTGACTGACTTGACAGGTGACAACAATGCACCACATGTCAGAGTGTCACTCACTTGTCTACCTCTCAAGCTGTCACCTGTCAAGCTGACAGGTTGTCAAGCCTTGTCACGCCTCACTGACTGACTTGACAGGTGACAACAATGCACCACATGTCAGAGTGTCACTCACTTGTCTACCTCTCAAGCTGTCACCTGTCAAGCTGACAGGTTGTCAAGCCTTGTCACGCCTCACTGACTGACTTGACAGGTGACAACAATGCACCACATGTCAGAGTGTCACTCACTTGTCTACCTCTCAAGCTGTCACCTGTCAAGCTGACAGGTTGTCAAGCCTTGTCACGCCTCACTGACTGACTTGACAGGTGACAACAATGCACCACATGTCAGAGTGTCACTCACTTGTCTACCTGTCAAGCTGTCACCTGTCAAGCTGACAGGTTGTCAAGCCTTGTCACGCCTCACTGACTGACTTGACAGGTGACAACAATGCACCACATGTCAGAGTGTCACTCACTTGTCTACCTCTCAAGCTGTCACCTGTCAAGCTGACAGGTTGTCAAGCCTTGTCACGCCTCACTGACTGACTTGACAGGTGACAACAATGCACCACATGTCAGAGTGTCACTCACTTGTCTACCTCTCAAGCTGTCACCTGTCAAGCTGACAGGTTGTCAAGCCTTGTCACGCCTCACTGACTGACTTGACAGGTGACAACAATGCACCACATGTCAGAGTGTCACTCACTTGTCTACCTCTCAAGCTGACAGGTTGTCAAGCCTTGTCACGCCTCACTGACTGACTTGACAGGTGACAACAATGCACCACATGTCAGAGTGTCACTCACTTGTCTACCTCTCAAGCTGTCACCTGTCAAGCTGACAGGTTGTCAAGCCTTGTCACGCCTCACTGACTGACTTGACAGGTGACAACAATGCACCACATGTCAGAGTGTCACTCACTTGTCTACCTCTCAAGCTGTCACCTGTCAAGCTGACAGGTTGTCAAGCCTTGTCACGCCTCACTGACTGACTTGACAGGTGACAACAATGCACCACATGTCAGAGTGTCACTCACTTGTCTACCTGTCAAGCTGTCACCTGTCAAGCTGACAGGTTGTCAAGCCTTGTCACGCCTCACTGACTGACTTGACAGGTGACAACAATGCACCACATGTCAGAGTGTCACTCACTTGTCTACCTCTCAAGCTGTCACCTGTCAAGCTGACAGGTTGTCAAGCCTTGTCACGCCTCACTGACTGACTTGACAGGTGACAACAATGCACCACATGTCAGAGTGTCACTCACTTGTCTACCTCTCAAGCTGTCACCTGTCAAGCTGACAGGTTGTCAAGCCTTGTCACGCCTCACTGACTGACTTGACAGGTGACAACAATGCACCACATGTCAGAGTGTCACTCACTTGTCTACCTCTCAAGCTGTCACCTGTCAAGCTGACAGGTTGTCAAGCCTTGTCACGCCTCACTGACTGACTTGACAGGTGACAACAATGCACCACATGTCAGAGTGTCACTCACTTGTCTACCTCTCAAGCTGTCACCTGTCAAGCTGACAGGTTGTCAAGCCTTGTCACGCCTCACTGACTGACTTGACAGGTGACAACAATGCACCACATGTCAGAGTGTCACTCACTTGTCTACCTCTCAAGCTGTCACCTGTCAAGCTGACAGGTTGTCAAGCCTTGTCACGCCTCACTGACTGACTTGACAGGTGACAACAATGCACCACATGTCAGAGTGTCACTCACTTGTCTACCTCTCAAGCTGTCACCTGTCAAGCTGACAGGTTGTCAAGCCTTGTCACGCCTCACTGACTGACTTGACAGGTGACAACAATGCACCACATGTCAGAGTGTCACTCACTTGTCTACCTCTCAAGCTGTCACCTGTCAAGCTGACAGGTTGTCAAGCCTTGTCACGCCTCACTGACTGACTTGACAGGTGACAACAATGCACCACATGTCAGAGTGTCACTCACTTGTCTACCTCTCAAGCTGTCACCTGTCAAGCTGACAGGTTGTCAAGCCTTGTCACGCCTCACTGACTGACTTGACAGGTGACAACTATGCACCACATGTCAGAGTGTCACTCACTTGTCTACCTCTCAAGCTGTCACCTGTCAAGCTGACAGGTTGTCAAGCCTTGTCACGCCTCACTGACTGACTTGACAGGTGACAACAATGCACCACATGTCAGAGTGTCACTCACTTGTCTACCTCTCAAGCTGTCACCTGTCAAGCTGACAGGTTGTCAAGCCTTGTCACGCCTCACTGACTGACTTGACAGGTGACAACAATGCACCACATGTCAGAGTGTCACTCACTTGTCTACCTCTCAAGCTGTCACCTGTCAAGCTGACAGGTTGTCAAGCCTTGTCACGCCTCACTGACTGACTTGACAGGTGACAACAATGCACCACATGTCAGAGTGTCACTCACTTGTCTACCTCTCAAGCTGTCACCTGTCAAGCTGACAGGTTGTCAAGCCTTGTCACGCCTCACTGACTGACTTGACAGGTGACAACAATGCACCACATGTCAGAGTGTCACTCACTTGTCTACCTCTCAAGCTGTCACCTGTCAAGCTGACAGGTTGTCAAGCCTTGTCACGCCTCACTGACTGACTTGACAGGTGACAACAATGCACCACATGTCAGAGTGTCACTCACTTGTCTACCTGTCAAGCTGTCACCTGTCAAGCTGACAGGTTGTCAAGCCTTGTCACGCCTCACTGACTGACTTGACAGGTGACAACAATGCACCACATGTCAGAGTGTCACTCACTTGTCTACCTGTCAAGCTGTCACCTGTCAAGCTGACAGGTTGTCAAGCCTTGTCACGCCTCACTGACTGACTTGACAGGTGACAACAATGCACCACATGTCAGAGTGTCACTCACTTGTCTACCTGTCAAGCTGTCACCTGTCAAGCTGACAGGTTGTCAAGCCTTGTCACGCCTCACTGACTGACTTGACAGGTGACAACAATGCACCACATGTCAGAGTGTCACTCACTTGTCTACCTCTCAAGCTGTCACCTGTCAAGCTGACAGGTTGTCAAGCCTTGTCACGCCTCACTGACTGACTTGACAGGTGACAACAATGCACCACATGTCAGAGTGTCACTCACTTGTCTACCTGTCAAGCTGTCACCTGTCAAGCTGACAGGTTGTCAAGCCTTGTCACGCCTCACTGACTGACTTGACAGGTGACAACAATGCACCACATGTCAGAGTGTCACTCACTTGTCTACCTGTCAAGCTGTCACCTGTCAAGCTGACAGGTTGTCAAGCCTTGTCACGCCTCACTGACTGACTTGACAGGTGACAACAATGCACCACATGTCAGAGTGTCACTCACTTGTCTACCTCTCAAGCTGTCACCTGTCAAGCTGACAGGTTGTCAAGCCTTGTCACGCCTCACTGACTGACTTGACAGGTGACAACAATGCACCACATGTCAGAGTGTCACTCACTTGTCTACCTCTCAAGCTGTCACCTGTCAAGCTGACAGGTTGTCAAGCCTTGTCACGCCTCACTGACTGACTTGACAGGTGACAACAATGCACCACATGTCAGAGTGTCACTCACTTGTCTACCTGTCAAGCTGTCACCTGTCAAGCTGACAGGTTGTCAAGCCTTGTCACGCCTCACTGACTGACTTGACAGGTGACAACAATGCACCACATGTCAGAGTGTCACTCACTTGTCTACCTCTCAAGCTGTCACCTGTCAAGCTGACAGGTTGTCAAGCCTTGTCACGCCTCACTGACTGACTTGACAGGTGACAACAATGCACCACATGTCAGAGTGTCACTCACTTGTCTACCTCTCAAGCTGACAGGTTGTCAAGCCTTGTCACGCCTCACTGACTGACTTGACAGGTGACAACAATGCACCACATGTCAGAGTGTCACTCACTTGTCTACCTGTCAAGCTGTCACCTGTCAAGCTGACAGGTTGTCAAGCCTTGTCACGCCTCACTGACTGACTTGACAGGTGACAACAATGCACCACATGTCAGAGTGTCACTCACTTGTCTACCTGTCAAGCTGTCACCTGTCAAGCTGACAGGTTGTCAAGCCTTGTCACGCCTCACTGACTGACTTGACAGGTGACAACAATGCACCACATGTCAGAGTGTCACTCACTTGTCTACCTCTCAAGCTGTCACCTGTCAAGCTGACAGGTTGTCAAGCCTTGTCACGCCTCACTGACTGACTTGACAGGTGACAACAATGCACCACATGTCAGAGTGTCACTCACTTGTCTACCTCTCAAGCTGTCACCTGTCAAGCTGACAGGTTGTCAAGCCTTGTCACGCCTCACTGACTGACTTGACAGGTGACAACAATGCACCACATGTCAGAGTGTCACTCACTTGTCTACCTGTCAAGCTGTCACCTGTCAAGCTGACAGGTTGTCAAGCCTTGTCACGCCTCACTGACTGACTTGACAGGTGACAACAATGCACCACATGTCAGAGTGTCACTCACTTGTCTACCTCTCAAGCTGTCACCTGTCAAGCTGACAGGTTGTCAAGCCTTGTCACGCCTCACTGACTGACTTGACAGGTGACAACAATGCACCACATGTCAGAGTGTCACTCACTTGTCTACCTGTCAAGCTGTCACCTGTCAAGCTGACAGGTTGTCAAGCCTTGTCACGCCTCACTGACTGACTTGACAGGTGACAACAATGCACCACATGTCAGAGTGTCACTCACTTGTCTACCTGTCAAGCTGTCACCTGTCAAGCTGACAGGTTGTCAAGCCTTGTCACGCCTCACTGACTGACTTGACAGGTGACAACAATGCACCACATGTCAGAGTGTCACTCACTTGTCTACCTCTCAAGCTGTCACCTGTCAAGCTGACAGGTTGTCAAGCCTTGTCACGCCTCACTGACTGACTTGACAGGTGACAACAATGCACCACATGTCAGAGTGTCACTCACTTGTCTACCTGTCAAGCTGTCACCTGTCAAGCTGACAGGTTGTCAAGCCTTGTCACGCCTCACTGACTGACTTGACAGGTGACAACAATGCACCACATGTCAGAGTGTCACTCACTTGTCTACCTCTCAAGCTGTCACCTGTCAAGCTGACAGGTTGTCAAGCCTTGTCACGCCTCACTGACTGACTTGACAGGTGACAACAATGCACCACATGTCAGAGTGTCACTCACTTGTCTACCTCTCAAGCTGTCACCTGTCAAGCTGACAGGTTGTCAAGCCTTGTCACGCCTCACTGACTGACTTGACAGGTGACAACAATGCACCACATGTCAGAGTGTCACTCACTTGTCTACCTCTCAAGCTGTCACCTGTCAAGCTGACAGGTTGTCAAGCCTTGTCACGCCTCACTGACTGACTTGACAGGTGACAACAATGCACCACATGTCAGAGTGTCACTCACTTGTCTACCTCTCAAGCTGTCACCTGTCAAGCTGACAGGTTGTCAAGCCTTGTCACGCCTCACTGACTGACTTGACAGGTGACAACAATGCACCACATGTCAGAGTGTCACTCACTTGTCTACCTGTCAAGCTGTCACCTGTCAAGCTGACAGGTTGTCAAGCCTTGTCACGCCTCACTGACTGACTTGACAGGTGACAACAATGCACCACATGTCAGAGTGTCACTCACTTGTCTACCTGTCAAGCTGTCACCTGTCAAGCTGACAGGTTGTCAAGCCTTGTCACGCCTCACTGACTGACTTGACAGGTGACAACAATGCACCACATGTCAGAGTGTCACTCACTTGTCTACCTGTCAAGCTGTCACCTGTCAAGCTGACAGGTTGTCAAGCCTTGTCACGCCTCACTGACTGACTTGACAGGTGACAACAATGCACCACATGTCAGAGTGTCACTCACTTGTCTACCTGTCAAGCTGTCACCTGTCAAGCTGACAGGTTGTCAAGCCTTGTCACGCCTCACTGACTGACTTGACAGGTGACAACAATGCACCACATGTCAGAGTGTCACTCACTTGTCTACCTGTCAAGCTGTCACCTGTCAAGCTGACAGGTTGTCAAGCCTTGTCACGCCTCACTGACTGACTTGACAGGTGACAACAATGCACCACATGTCAGAGTGTCACTCACTTGTCTACCTCTCAAGCTGTCACCTGTCAAGCTGACAGGTTGTCAAGCCTTGTCACGCCTCACTGACTGACTTGACAGGTGACAACAATGCACCACATGTCAGAGTGTCACTCACTTGTCTACCTCTCAAGCTGTCACCTGTCAAGCTGACAGGTTGTCAAGCCTTGTCACGCCTCACTGACTGACTTGACAGGTGACAACAATGCACCACATGTCAGAGTGTCACTCACTTGTCTACCTCTCAAGCTGTCACCTGTCAAGCTGACAGGTTGTCAAGCCTTGTCACGCCTCACTGACTGACTTGACAGGTGACAACAATGCACCACATGTCAGAGTGTCACTCACTTGTCTACCTCTCAAGCTGTCACCTGTCAAGCTGACAGGTTGTCAAGCCTTGTCACGCCTCACTGACTGACTTGACAGGTGACAACAATGCACCACATGTCAGAGTGTCACTCACTTGTCTACCTGTCAAGCTGTCACCTGTCAAGCTGACAGGTTGTCAAGCCTTGTCACGCCTCACTGACTGACTTGACAGGTGACAACAATGCACCACATGTCAGAGTGTCACTCACTTGTCTACCTGTCAAGCTGTCACCTGTCAAGCTGACAGGTTGTCAAGCCTTGTCACGCCTCACTGACTGACTTGACAGGTGACAACAATGCACCACATGTCAGAGTGTCACTCACTTGTCTACCTCTCAAGCTGTCACCTGTCAAGCTGACAGGTTGTCAAGCCTTGTCACGCCTCACTGACTGACTTGACAGGTGACAACAATGCACCACATGTCAGAGTGTCACTCACTTGTCTACCTCTCAAGCTGTCACCTGTCAAGCTGACAGGTTGTCAAGCCTTGTCACGCCTCACTGACTGACTTGACAGGTGACAACAATGCACCACATGTCAGAGTGTCACTCACTTGTCTACCTGTCAAGCTGTCACCTGTCAAGCTGACAGGTTGTCAAGCCTTGTCACGCCTCACTGACTGACTTGACAGGTGACAACAATGCACCACATGTCAGAGTGTCACTCACTTGTCTACCTCTCAAGCTGTCACCTGTCAAGCTGACAGGTTGTCAAGCCTTGTCACGCCTCACTGACTGACTTGACAGGTGACAACAATGCACCACATGTCAGAGTGTCACTCACTTGTCTACCTCTCAAGCTGTCACCTGTCAAGCTGACAGGTTGTCAAGCCTTGTCACGCCTCACTGACTGACTTGACAGGTGACAACAATGCACCACATGTCAGAGTGTCACTCACTTGTCTACCTCTCAAGCTGTCACCTGTCAAGCTGACAGGTTGTCAAGCCTTGTCACGCCTCACTGACTGACTTGACAGGTGACAACAATGCACCACATGTCAGAGTGTCACTCACTTGTCTACCTCTCAAGCTGTCACCTGTCAAGCTGACAGGTTGTCAAGCCTTGTCACGCCTCACTGACTGACTTGACAGGTGACAACTATGCACCACATGTCAGAGTGTCACTCACTTGTCTACCTCTCAAGCTGTCACCTGTCAAGCTGACAGGTTGTCAAGCCTTGTCACGCCTCACTGACTGACTTGACAGGTGACAACAATGCACCACATGTCAGAGTGTCACTCACTTGTCTACCTCTCAAGCTGTCACCTGTCAAGCTGACAGGTTGTCAAGCCTTGTCACGCCTCACTGACTGACTTGACAGGTGACAACAATGCACCACATGTCAGAGTGTCACTCACTTGTCTACCTGTCAAGCTGTCACCTGTCAAGCTGACAGGTTGTCAAGCCTTGTCACGCCTCACTGACTGACTTGACAGGTGACAACAATGCACCACATGTCAGAGTGTCACTCACTTGTCTACCTCTCAAGCTGTCACCTGTCAAGCTGACAGGTTGTCAAGCCTTGTCACGCCTCACTGACTGACTTGACAGGTGACAACAATGCACCACATGTCAGAGTGTCACTCACTTGTCTACCTCTCAAGCTGTCACCTGTCAAGCTGACAGGTTGTCAAGCCTTGTCACGCCTCACTGACTGACTTGACAGGTGACAACAATGCACCACATGTCAGAGTGTCACTCACTTGTCTACCTGTCAAGCTGTCACCTGTCAAGCTGACAGGTTGTCAAGCCTTGTCACGCCTCACTGACTGACTTGACAGGTGACAACTATGCACCACATGTCAGAGTGTCACTCACTTGTCTACCTCTCAAGCTGTCACCTGTCAAGCTGACAGGTTGTCAAGCCTTGTCACGCCTCACTGACTGACTTGACAGGTGACAACATGCAC